>VOMN01048922.1:0-52396 GCA_014899125.1 Orchestia grillus | reverse complement strand
CACACCTTGCACACAAAGCGGCGGCACCCCAGTGTGGCCCGGGCATGAAAGCCCAAACATCTCAAAGGTATCTAAGGCTAAGGTAAGGTGTGTGTAGTGTGTGTTATAAGTTTGGTGTATGTGGGGTGTGTGTTATGTGTCTGGTGTGTATGTGATGTATTTGAAGAGTGTGTCGGGTGTGTGGTGCGCGTGGTGTGTGTGTGATGTGTATTGGGAGTGTATTGCGTGTGTGGGGTGTGGTGAGTATAGGTTGTGGTGCTTGTGGGATGCGGTGAATGTGGATTGAGCGATGATCTGACTAGCTTGTGCGATGATGTGTGCTAGGGGTGTGTGCAGGATTATGTGATGTGTGTGGCGATGTATGTTTCTGTATGGTGATGTGTATGGTGATGTGTGTTTCTGTATAGTAGTATGCGTCGTGAAACGTGTTTCTGTGCTGTGATGCGTACGGCATGTGTTTCTGCATAGTGATACTGAAATGCCATACTGTATTTCTGCATGATTAATTATCAAAAAATTCACAATGCCTGAGGTCGAGTCACAGAGACTAAAAAATTCATTCGTGTCGTATACGTTTATTCGTAACTTTTCGTCAAAAATTCCTGAAGGTTGCATATCACCTTTTACTAAATAATCGTTAAGGTCTGGAGCAATTGCTCTATTCTTATAAGCAAACCAATGAAATAGTTGTAATAGTCGCCGTACCCACGCAACTGATACTCAGTGCTTGGCTGAAGTGCGCGGGATGTCTGCTGGGCAGTGTGCCGCGCCTGCAGTGCCTGGGGCACGTACGTCAAAACTAGATCTCTTTAGTTGAGGCTCGTAAATAGGTTTGTCTTTTCTGAGTGTTTTATGGCATCCCTCTACATTTCAACACGAATGTGATCTCGAGTAATTGCACTTAATAATGTCGACACATTATAAGATACGTGTGATGTAGGACAGTGAACTCGAAGTGTTTGCCTTGGACTCAGAGTTTTCAATGCTTCACAGCAAATTTTAAAATTAATTTTATTATTGTTTTATTCGATGATAGATGCATGAGTACTCTAATTTACTTTTGGTTATCTATCACAGTTTTTACATAACGATTTGCGAATCATATCTTATCCTAGATGCGTAGCACTGGTTTGTCTGCACTGCATTTTATATCACGAACTCATTCTAGTGATGGAAATTTCAAATCCCAATTGAAGCTAAGTCTCACATCTGAGGTTCCGTTCCAGGTTCTATTCAAACATGCTTGAGAGGCGTTCCAAATCGAATGCAAGGTTTGACATTTGACCATGGATTGATGACTATCACTATTCCTTTTTTAAAATTTGAAAGAGTAAAATTGTCATTTTGTGAGCATTACACCTGCTGCAGCACGTTACAATGCTGGAGGTGTCTGTGAGCTGCGGGCTGCCCGAGCTGACCCCAGCACGCCTGCCAGCCTCTCACCGTGACGCGGCCGCCCCCAGTAATGACACGCCGCATGCAAATTACAAGGAGTTTGAGGGGCAGAGGACACGGACGAGATCATCCCCTGCACGACAATCTCCCATTGGCCTCGGAAATTATTTCGTCAAGAAACGAAAGCATGGAGTGGTGGCTAACTGGAAACTTTTCTGACGGGGAGTTGTAATTATCAGTGAAGCTTGTTTACATTGTGAGTGGGTTATGTTGCTGTTCTGTTGGAATGACTAAATGCCAGTTAGAATTTCCTTCGATGAATAACCGTCGACGAGTAGAGCTGGTGCATTTTCAAAAGTAACGTGTGGGTTTCGTTGAATAACCACTCACGCATGTTACCTGTAAACGAAAGAAACATTTCTTCGGTATGTTTTCATTTTTTTATTATTGTAAGTCATTGAGTTATAATTAACACCCAAGAACACTGAACACTATATTGAATACTTCCCAAAACTGCATCAAAATTTTTTTTTTGTGACTGAGTTTGATGCAACGAGCACCATCGGAAAATAAGTAACAATGCTTGCATAATCAACTAATTCTGCATGATTAAATTTCCCGAAACTCTGAAATTCGAAGTATTTCCAGGTATTTGCACCAATATTGAGTTCATTTACTCTCAAAAAATTTATGCACAACCCTAAGTTCATAATGACTATTTCTGTCATAGAATTGAAGGTTGTTGAGGTGGAGTGAGATTTTTAAATCAAGTGAGTGCTTCAGATTATTCCATATACAATCAATTAATTTTTGCGAAGCTGATTTGATGAACATGAAATAATAATTCTCACTGATACGAGTAAAATCTCTTCACGAGCAAATGACAAAATTTGACGCATGCATACCTGGCTTAACGTGAGAGAATGCAATTGTATGCTTGCAATTTTAAAATAACCAATTTTTTCAGATACTTTTGATATAGTTGAATAAAAAGACAGTTTAGAATAAATCTAAAGAATATAGAGTTACAAATAAAGCTCAAACAATATCGACAGCAACAACAACGGGTAGAAAAGTTACTACTTTATTTCTGAACTCAGCGAAATAATCGAATGCTAATGTCAAATGAAGGGGCCATGGGCGTCATAAAGTTTAAGCCTGTTCCAAATCCAAAAGCAGTAAGGAAACTGAGTTTTCTGAAACATTTTTCCTAGACACAGATAGCGCAAAAGCACAGTCTTCGTGCCCTAAGCCAGTCTATGAGTCTTCTTTGATAGGAAAAGGCGCTCTAGAATTGCGTTAATTTAGCAGACCTCAAGCTGTTTAAAATGACGCCTAAATTGCTCCTCAGAGCTGATAAAAGCCTCGAGCAACTACGCGCTAACAGCGAAAGGTTAGCTACAGTCAGAACGATGTGCAAGTCCTTTTTTCCAACGATATGCAGCAAAGTTTTATAATAGCCATCTTTCAAGACTATCAAGTTGTACAAACTTCAGCATTTTCTTCATCTCGTCCTTCACATTCCCAAATTGGCCACTATTTTTCCTCTATCTCATGTGGGCCTGCACAAAAAAGGCTTTCCTCACAGGGATAACATTCAGGACTTCGAGAAATTTTTCGCCTGTTCATCATGAGCGTCTGTCCCAGAATTCGGAAGGCGCATGCGATCAAATATTTTTGTGCATGGATTCAAGTTAAGCCAACAACGATCGGCTTACGAGCTCCTCTTTTACTCTATGGAAAGGCCTTTGAGAAGTCGGTGAAATCATGAACTGAGCTTTCAAGCGAGCTCTGTACTGTTGGGCATGCGAAAACGCTTCATTTGGTCAATGAAGTGTTCCCTTGAGGCAATCTGACGATCTGGCTCCCTGTAAGAAGCTTTAATTGAATAATGACGGAGTCTCTATTTATACAATTGCCAGTGCATCACGTCATGTATAGCTACGAAGAGAAGGAAAAGTATGGTCGTTTTAAATTGAAACTGAAGATCACTATTATTGAGTCTATAAGGGCAGCCGACGCAGTGCAACTGTTTTGAACCTAATATTTCCAGGGTGACGTGTAGGAGACTGCGGTGGTTTTGAAGAACAACGTTCTAAGTGGGTAACAACACTTAAGATTACTTCCTTCCAGCTAAGCTATGCAACAGGTTACTGAATTTACGAATGTAATTTATTTGTTGAAAGTTCTTCAATGAGGTCAAAGACAAAAAAATATCGATCAGCGCGGGAAACAAAAAAGATCATACACACACACAGATGGCCAGTGAACCTCCCTGAGCTGTGAGGTCAGCCAGGTGATCAACCCGAAATCTATGAGAACGTATGACAGTGAATGTTTTGACGAGGACTGCAAACATTGAAATTTTTGAAAAATAAAGAAAATTTTGGCGTATAAATATAGTCACAACAATATTATTTATTTAATCTCCCGAAAGTTTTCGTTTAATATCAATTACAGGTACTAAGTTGACACCGTAAAAATCCCTCAAGACACGTAAATAACCTACATCGCTTTAGAAAAAGATTTCTTCACTTTTTCTTTACTCTTCCCAAAATGAAGATATTATAAGTGAAGTGTGCGTGAAACTCCCATAGGGTAAGAAATGAGATTGAAAACAAATTCCAGTCAATCTCATTGAATGCATCATTTTTATTTTACGTTATCGATCCTGTGCTGATAAATTTCGGAGGGAATCAACGAAATTATTGCAGTGAAGTTCTTGAGAAATAACTTACTTTTATTTTACAGATTTTAACCATTACAAAATTAAATATTCTCTGTTTGAGGAAGAAATTTTTCCACATTCAGACCGTATATTTTTACAAGGAAATACTCGAGGTCTTGTCTCAAAAATGTTTCCTCCAGATATCACCCTGCTTCATAATGCCATTTGAAAATATGTTCGCTACACCCCCGGAGTCTGGAGAGCGAGGGCATGTTGGTCCACTTGCCCACCGCAATGCTGGATATGTCCACGTCCGTTACACGTCCCTCAAACTTCGTCATTCTACCCGTCAAATTGATGACGATCTTATTTTATCAGCAGTCATCTATGATTCCAAATTGACCGGTGTATCCCATTTCATCATCACAGCAAGGAATTCAGATATAATTATCATTGAAGGCTTGATCAGTACATATAAGTAGGTTTTTTGAGCTTACTTTTTTTTAAACTTTTCGTAGAGAAAATATAGAAATACAAATAAACTGAAAACTTAGATTACACAATAAAAAAATTTGCATGAAAAATAGAAGCAGACTAGTATTCTATTTTATAATTGGTACTGAGTCTCATGTTGAAACACATGGTAATTTTTTCAAAAATTTTCGAGCTCGTTTTAGAGACATTCTGAATCCAGTTAGAGTTTTTGTCATCACGTAGTAACTTCGAAATAGAGAAAAAATAAACCGTAAATCAATGATCAATAGAAATCATTATAATTGCAAAGTGTTCGACAGGGTGACTCATAAATTTCGCTGAGAAATGTGAATAACATGGATTAACATGAGCGAGTCTTCAGATGATAAACAGAGCATCTGAAAAAATGTATACCTTACTTTTAAGTGCTCATAAAAAGGACTACAATGGACCGATTTCATTATATTATACTTGGTCTCATTGGATGCAGAAATTCATTTTGAATCAAATTTAAGTAAGCTTTGCTTTTGGAAAACATTAATGCGGTGGCAACTCGAAATGGAGTTTGTCCGGAATCCGAGGACACTCTAATTCATAATGAAAAATAAATCTTAAGAATAACTGTAGATATGATAATGAATCTTATTTATAGTAATCTGTTCGGAAATATTTTTCTTTGGGCTTAATCCAATCTTTTCAAGGTGCAACTAACAAAGGAGCAGCGAATTTTTCTAGTTACGAGCTACAATCAAACAAAAAGCTACCAACAAGTGTGCCAGCAATTTTCAGAATCTTTTCATGGAAGAGCTTCTCGAACTAAATTAACCTTGTATCGTATTGTGCGCAAATTCAATGAAGGGGGAACTGTGCTCAATTTAAACGAAGGAACAAGTGGAAGAAAAAGAAGTGCTTGAACTCAAGAAAATATTAATATGGCTTCAGAAATGCTTCAAGAAAATTCAGAAATTACGTGACGAAGAAATAATTTTCTCAAAGTATTAAGTTTTTTTTAATTTGCAAAATTTCTACAATTATGCAGAAGGAATTTATGCATTCAATGAGACCAAGTATGATAAAATCGGTACTTTGGGGTTCATTTTATTAACACTTAAAAGAGAGGTATACTTTTTGGAGACACCCTGTATAAGATGGATCTTGGAACTTTACCAGGCAGGATGTCACAAGCACTAACACAACCACACGAAATTGACCTGTTAGGCAAAATCAGGACAGTGCGGTGACAGAACTAATTGCACACAAGAGATTTTTTTATTAAACATATAGCTACTCACACAGAAAATACATTTCATAATGTAGAGCAGAGATATGAAACAAAATTTCACGTATTATAGGTATACATATGATCTCATATACGCCCACACTATACAGTGCATCACAAAAGTATGCAATCAAAAAAGTTTCTATGATTAATATTCAGTTGTGAACTCTTTGTTGGCAATCGCTGCTCGGAGACGGTTTTCATGCGATGAGATTAGGCGTTCTCCAGCTTGTTGTGGTGTACGACTCCAATTTCCAACTCATATTTTCTTCAGCTCTTCGAGATTCATCGGATTTCTCTTATAAAACTCTTTCTTCAGCGTTCTTTAAAGTTGTCCATCGGATTGAGGTCTGAGGACTAGCTTGAACACGGGAGAACATTAATTTTATTCTACATAAATCATTCGGATGTTAATTTTACCCCAGGTTTATGGTCATTATCTTACTGGAACATCTATTTATATTTTTGGAATAAACGTATCGCACTTCGACTGAGACTTATGCAATATTTGACGGTACATGGCCCCACCCCTCTTCCCATCAATGTTATGTAGTACACCAGTGCCATGTGCTATGAAACAACCCCTTACCATCATACCTCCACTTCGTACTTCACATGTTGGAATAGCATTTTGTCTCTCATAAGCTGTTCCTTGCGTCCTCCACACAGTACATGAGAAGTTACGTGCAAACAGTTTAATCTTGGTTTCGTTAAATAACAGTCTAAAATGCAAACCAAATTACAGTCTTCCAAAATGCACGTCCTTTTTCCAAGTCTTCTTTTGAATAGCTTAGACGACTCACAACGTGGTTTTGACACGGAATATGAGTTTTCGGGGCTTGAAACATTTGACCCACTTACAGAGAAGCTCTCTACTGATGGTTCTTTCACTCACTTCTGTCCTGAAGGCTTCCAGATCAGTTTGTAACTTACTGTGAGTCATCCTAAACTAATTTTTAATTTTCTTCATCGAAATTCAACCAGACCGAAGATCAATTTTCCGTGAAGCACCTGACCTTCATCAGTTGAGAGTCGAGCCATATTCCTTCAATTTACGAATAATTGAACTAACGGTAGCGTATGGCACATTCATCTGAGTAGAAATCTTCTTGTACAATGTTTTTTGAAATGGAAGTGAACTATTCGCTTGCGTAGACATTCTGAGACTTCTTTGACTTTCCTATAGTTGACTGTGAGCTAAGAAGATCAACAGTGCCGACTAACAGTCTAATTTCATGCCGAATTAAGTTGATTTTTCTTGAACCATCAAGAATGTTTTTCAATGAACTCAGATACGGTGTGACCAGAAAAAGACCAACATTTTTGTGTCAAAGTTGTTTCACCACAAATGGTTGAATACTTTTGTCCCGTGCCATGTATAATTTTTGTACATATGAAGCCGTTTTCTTGTTAAGTTCTATACTTTGTTTCACAATTTGACTTTCTTAACTATAATATGTTTTTTGTTGAAGTTTTGAAGCTTCTTTTAGTGTTCTGTTGAAGTATGTTGGCTAGCTAGACATTTAATAAAAATTGGATTTTAAACTGACCAATTACTTGGGTCGTCCATTGAGTGTACTTTGAGAGGACTGTGCAGAATACCGAAACTTGCATCCGAAATCTATTATTTTGATTGATATTCTAAAATTAAATGAAAATATACTGATAAGTTCAGGCAAAGTGAGAGAGCCCTTGTTCTTATGTTGAAATATTGAAATATTTATTTCAAGAAAGCTCGCCGAATCCATGAAAATTTTTTGGAATATAGGCGCCAATTGTCTGAACATATTCATAGTTTTAATGATATTCAATGAGTTTGACTGCAGCGTTAGAATGGTTGGAGTAATTCAATAGTGAGATACATGTTCATACAGTATGGTCCTTAGGTGAACAATACCCTTAAAACATAAATGCGTGACATTTATGTTAGTATAATTTGAAGCACAGCTGTCGTACTTAGTGTCATATGCAACCTACTGTATTTTTTTAACTCGTGTAAATATAGTTCAAGTATAAACAACATATTCCGCTCCGCTTAAAAAGTAGATTTCTCTTGAGACGTTAAAGATGAATTACAGAAAGAAAACGTAATTTTATCCGTTCCTCCTCCATTACGTTCAACGGTTGGTTTTATCAACGGAATCTAGTGACGTAAATTATGTTTACTTTTAATTACTTATGCACCCAAAGAAACGTTTATAGTCTACAAACGATTATACCAAACTACGCAAACCTCTGAGAGAGCTATTTTGTACAAAAATCTATACATGTTTCTAGAACACTGGAGCAATTGGAGAAATATTTGCCCTCGATAACTTGGAAAAACAAGTCTTGAAGAAAAGAGTTATGGTCTGGACATGAATAACGCGTATATTTTGTCTCGCGTACATCTCACGTTATCTTGAAGTAACGCGGGGCCTATCACGTTTCGTGGCACGCTTCAAACAATGCTCAGTTGTGCTCAATGTTCATTGCCGAACAAACGCTCTCTGTTAAATGTTTGTCGTTTCATAAGAGACTCTCATTGACAGCTTCTTAGCGGCATCTTGAGGCTTGGTTTCGAACGGAAGCGTGCGTCTAGCAGAGCTGAAGGGCAATTTTGGAAAGGACAAAGTAGTTCCTTTACGTGATAAATTTTGAAATGAAAAGTAAGAGTCAACTCTAGTGTTGATTAACAGTGAAACAATTAGTTGCTGTTGATAATAATTGAGTACTTTTAAAAAATTGGATTGTATACCACGTAAAACATACGGTTATTTCTCAAGGCATATTGAGTGAAATGCTTTATCAAGGCAGGGTCATGCACCTCAGAACCTGCCCAGGCACGCTGCAGCTGCCACAGAGCGTCGCGGAAGAGCTCAGCACTCTTCAATTCGTGTGTACAATTAAATGGACGAAATAAATGTAGAAATATAAAAAAGAGTTCTTGTCATATTAATGCCATAAACCATGGAATGGAGACAAAAAGTAAGAACTGGTTTGATATAGAGTAAACTACGGGAGTATGCAGGAGTTTTGATAGAGTTATCATGAAATGTTTCTGAACATTCCCTATAAATAAGAGAATACATTCCTCAGTGTTTGGTTGGAGAGTTTAGTCCAGTAATGAAATGTTTATCAGTTAAATGTTTGAAGCTGTTAACTGTCGCATTAAATTAAACTACAGAATTGAGAGCTGTTTTTTCTAAACCTTCTATTAATTATATGCTGGATCAAGAAAAGTTTGTACCTCACCCGGAACGGAGCTACTAGAATAACATGTTTCAGTCAGTGGTGTACACAAATATCCTATTTCTTTTCCTTTTCCAGCCCCCACTGATACTGATTATCCAGTCCATCTTTGGCCCCTGTGAGCAAATGATGACTCTCTGCGATACTTTATACTGTTGTTCACCTTTCAAAATATTTCAGCACACAGTTGTCATTGATTTAACGACGAGAAGGCTAAGTTGTAGGTCAGCAGACCATGTAAAAAATGTAAATTGATGATGTATCCAAACTGTTCATACCAGTAATTTGAAAATCAAACTCTTGAGTGCCGGCAGACCTCGGCATTGTATGCTTTTTTCTTGTACGGTTCGATTTTCGATCACATTTTTTGTCAAGATTTTGTAACTATTCTATTACATTTATTCCGAGCGAAATATTGTTTCAGCTCTCGTATATTCAGTGTTCGCGTGACTTTTTGTGAATTAAGATTAAAAAATACCGAGGTTAGACTGCAGAGAGACGTAACCGGGTAGTTAACTACAACGGCCTGCCGACAAGCGAAACGACTTCATTTACGATCATTTCTGATAGCCACATACATTTCAAAGTGCTGCCCTTCAGTGATTCAAATGTAATCGCGGCGTTCGAGGCGTTCAAAAATTCATGTGGAATGTTTTAAAGTTTCATCACAGCATAAGATCAGCAGCAAATCAGTGACTTTCTGGTCTACGTTGGAATGCATTAGTATGTTCTATTAGGAAGATAAATTTTCGATAGTATACGATTATGAGATCTCTGGGATTGAATTACGAAGATACATTCTTCTGACATTTCTTGCATAGGACGTACTCGAAAAAAAGATTACGTATTTCAGGATTTGTTCTAACCACTTCCGCCTGGCATCGGCTTACTTGGAGGCATTTGGTGAGAACCGAGTCCGGGACCTGCTCCGTAATTCGAGAATCTCTTTCAAAGGATTCCGCGCTGCCAACGGTTTTGTCAGGCAGGAGTGCAATGATTCCTTCCCCGCCACCAACGGTTTTGTCGAGCAGGAGTGCAAAGATTCCTTGTCATGTCACCAAATATTTTATCGAGCAGGAGTGCAATGGTTTCTCGCCCCCTACGGTTTTATCGAGAAAGAGTGCTATGAATCGCCGTCACAAATAGTTTTTCTTGAGCAGGAGTGCAATTATTCCTTCTTCACCAATTGTTTGTCGAGCAGGAGTGCAAAGATTCTTCGCCACCAACGGTTTTGTCGAGGGGTGCAATGATTCCTACGTCAACCGCGGTTTTGCCAATCATAGTACAATGATTTCTTCGTCACTAATGGTTTGGTCGAGGAGTGCAACGATATCTCGTCACCAACGGTTGTGTTGAGTGAAAGTATAATGGTTCTAAAACGGACTAATTTCATTCAGCACAAACTTACATACATCGTTCTATCTATCAAAGGATATTTGAAGTGTCAGGAAAATGATTTAGCGTCAGACGTAATTTTGCGGGATAAAAGTCGATTGAATGGTGGTCACTGATGACTTTGTCCAAAAAAACAGAATGATTTTTGATGGTAAGTTGTTATAAATTAAACATCTGTTTAAAGGGTATGGTTACCTTATACATATATATTGTAATGCCCTTTGGTCCAGTGTCACGCAAGTTGCAATTTCTCAACTGAGAGTAGCCGACAATATCTTTAGGACGCGCTTGGCATTCCTCAATTGTTCAGTTCCTCAGGCCTGTTCGTATCTCATGATGTCTACGATCTGATGGCGAGAAAGAGTGCGTTCGGCCTCCAGGAAAAGACTTCATGCGAGTGTCAATAATACTCTTCTGGAAACGGTTAGAAACTCTGACTCATACCGGCATTCCCACTAACACTGGAATGGAAATGATTATGCGAATGAGGTGGAATACATACTTGAAGTTACTTGGAGATGTTTGGGCCTTAACTCTCCGACCACACTGGGGTGCCGCCGCTTTCGTTGCATGGTGTGCCTTCGCTGTTGAATGAGACCATTTCTCTCTGCCATTTGATGATAGTGAGGCAAGGGAGGCGTATCTGTGATAGTTTGTAGAAAGTTATCCAGCTTCGTCTTGATGATGTCTAGGGAACTATCGAATTCTCTCAGATCTTTTGGCAGTGTTGAAGAGTCTGGGTCCCATCACAGAGACGGACTGGTCATGTCTAGTCCGAACGCTGCCAGCCGCCCTCGCATTGAACGTTGGTACAACGCACATCTTGCCGAAACGAATGTGCTGCTTTGTGCGCAGCCTTATAGTTTCGCTTTTTAGATCTGGGACTATTCCACGAATCGTTTTCCACGTGTAGATTGAGGAGAAACCATTTCTATGAACCAGGAATTTCAAAATCTTTCACCTATTTACTCTTGCCCTGGCAAAGTTCTTATCTATAATGTTTTCTCAATGTTGTTTCTTTAAATTTGGAATATATTCAACGTCTTTTCCCGTACATATACGTCATTTCATCTATATTTATTTGAGAGCTTTTAAATGAAGTATTTACTATCATTTATTGTATCATAATTATTATTGTTTTATTAAGCACAAATGCATCAGTTTCTTTTCATCAGCAGTTTCATTGATCGAAACGACTTGATGCCTTGCCACAAGCGGTAGGCATTACGAAATGGAAGTCATTGAACTCAGCCAAATTCAGTGTGCGTACCTTGTATATATGTTTCCATTTGTATTATAAAGACAAACGAAAATGACTTATCACAGGTATAAATTAATTAGCACAACTTCCAAGCCCTCAAAATACTTTCTGCGCTGATCGATCGGGTCAAATTGTCTACGTGATAATTCGGCAATTTCAAATTTCCTTTGGCAATGATTTCAAGCTTGGCAATTAACTTATCACAGTAAAAGTCTTTGCTTCATCCTTAACTAGAAGGAAGTTTTTAATGAAGAGTTCGCGAAAAACAAGGTCAAATTCTTCCTCAGCGCAGTATTTAATATCACTCTTACGATAAGTCAACTCTTAAGAAAAGAATGCGAGAAATTGGACCCCAAATTAATGCCCACAGTTACGCGATGAAAGGAAGGGATTATTTTTCCCGTAATAAAAGTGTTCATTGCATCCCAACGATTTTACGCAGTGTTTTTGCATGAATCATTCTTGAACAGGCTATGCGCTTGCATCCATAGAAGTTGACCTCCTTGTATACGTATCTTGGAGGTACATGTGTGGAAGATTCGAATGGGCACTAAAGTTTCAAGAGGAGTCGGCTTAGATGTGGCGCGCTTACGTGGTAGTGTGTTTGCAACATCACAGGATGCAATTCGTCCCAGTTTAAATAATTTCTTTTTCTTTTTTTCATTTGACTCACTGGTGTTGGAGCGAGTAACTGGGCATGCCTTTCTAATTGTAATGGAGATCTATCTGAGTTTAAGCGCTGTCGGCATTGTGAGTTGAATGAGTTCCCTATTAGACGCGTGAGGTTGGCGCTCATAAAAAGAGCTCGAAACAATCACGGCGACTCCAATGAAGCCTCGAGGCTCAGCTTCGATTGTTGTCGAGCGAGTGGCGGCCGCGTGAGCGAATCGTGACGAGCAGCAGCCACTGACACCAGATGTGTCCTGCACGCAGACCGCTCGCGCACGAAAACATTCTAGCATGAAAACATCCCCTCACGATCACATGGAAAGGAATTTTTGAAATCCCAAAGTAGAAAAGACTTATTATGAAAAACAGAAACAATGTAGGATCATGGAAAGAGCGAGAGGTGTTCGAAATTAAAAAATAAAACCTATCCGAAAGTGCAAATTTGACAGCTTGCTGACATTTTGCCTTCAAAAATGTAATTCTGGCTGAATTTTCTAGCAAAGGCAAGACAATTATAAATGCAAGAAAGATCAGATATGCTATGAGATCAAATAAATAAGTGTCGCTTTAGATATACTGAGGGAATTCGAACTAAATAAATTTAGGGTACTCAATACAGATCCGTTGACTCTGACTCACACAAGTTTATTCATGCCCTCACATCCTCCGGTACATTTTGAACTGTGTAAAAAATGGCAATGCTGATTAGAGACTCAGTGTTCATAGAGAAGTATATCCCAGACCATCAAACAATGAGTGATTCATAGGTAAGGCAAACTGAAAGACTCCTTAATTTTAAACTCTGCAGCTCGCAAAAGCTATTACGAGATTAGCAAGCGAGAGGGGAGTTGATTTCTGTACTTCTAAGACGCTCGGCAATCAGTGAGTCGAGAGTTTGTATTTTCTCGATACCAAGGGTAAAATATTATTTCCATTCATTTCAACACAACTCAAGGAATGTTTCTTGTTTGCTAGTATGCTGTTAGGAATGCAGGCTCACATTTGGAGACCTTCCCAGTTCTCGACAACGACAACTCGTTCTCCAGTATTTTGTTGTAGACAAATACGATAACGAGTCTGCTGAGGTCACGGCTCCATACATAACGCGCGTCTCAACAGACGCAGGAAAGGCCAGAATGTGCGTACACATTCCTTCAGTTACATCAAGCTTGTTGTCACTCCTGAATATGAGAATTGCGGAACATATGTTCTCTGACTCGACGATCACAAACTGCACCGTGTTGCTACCTTCTAACGTGAAGGATTGAATAACTCTCAGTCCAGATCAATGAAAAATGCTCAATCAGGGGAAATCTGTAGTACTAAAAATTGAATGGCCTTGGTGGACATCTGCAAATGTTTGCATAATAATTTGCTACTATTCATCAATTGAGAGGGGAAAACGAACGCTGCTGGAATCGTTCACTCCTTCTAGTCACACGCAGTAGTGAAGAAGGCAAACTCATTACGCACAGCTGAATTCAGGCTACAAAAATGGACGCAGTTAGAAGGCTGATCGAGTGGCGTCTTTAACGCAGACAAAGCTACCAGAAAATAAATTCTATGGGAGCATGTAACTACTGAAGCAGTCGATGGCGAATCGTGAAGTGGCTGGCGGTAGCCGGTTTGTGAAGCGTGATTGCCCGGGGCACAGACGCGAGGCTTGGGAACGCTCCGTGCCGCCCGCTGCTCACGCTCCCGTGTGGGTAAGACGGGATTGTTTGTCGTGCCTTGCAGCAAAGAGTTCATTTTACTAGCCACCACTGAGTTACTGTACGTAAGAGGTAGAACGTTTCAGTTCGAAAAGTCACGTATTTTTCCACTGTTCTCGATTAAACGACAGCTTCTTGATGTTTTTGATATTCACACTCTATGACCAGGAAACCGCAAATTATTAGAAAACCTTCAATAAATTTTTACTGTTCAACATTTTAACAAAGAAACATCCTACTTTCCACAGAAAATTTCATCATAGAGAATGTTCACATAAATATTTTCTTTGACTGTTTTGCGAACAGAGATTGGTTACGTTTAGTCTTCTGTGGGCTAAGGAGCAGAAATTATGCATTCGTAAATTCATTGAAGTCGAGCGTAGTTTCAGTTTAAGTCTCTTTCACCACAGGGCGGCAGAGTTCAATCTATTTGTGCATCATGGATTGACGTTTATGTTCGGCAGCACGATGGAAAAGACAGGTTTACTGTAATGAATTCTGACGGATGCATACAAGTTCTTTATCTTGATTGAGCAGTCAATCATTTTCTGCCTACTTATCATTCACATGGCCATGGTTTGGCAATGCACCTAATGAAAGTAGCTGATCTTATCACTGGACATAAAAGTACACGGACTCTTATTTATTCAGAATTTATCAACATAATCACAGTTGAAATTGCAATGGCAAAACTCCAGTTGTGTTGGAAAGATAAAACAATACCCAACATTAATTTAGCCAATAAAATGTTCCCAAACTCGTTTCGAATTTGACATGTAGAAATTCTGACAAAATAGCCTCAAGCATTGAGATGTTTTTAAAAATTCCCGTTTATATTTCTGAAATGTTATATGCCTTAGACATGCTAATGCACTTTATCAGCATGTAGCAGATGTAATTTCTTCCAATTGTAACAACATCTGTAGTTTGAACTACGTTTCAGTTGTTAAGCCTAAAATTTTATACTATTTGAGAAGGTCATTTGCATGATTCTTCGAAATACACTAATGTTTTCTGTGATTATCAAAAACTTTAGCCTAAAAACAATTCAAAGATATCTTGGTGTCATTTTCAATATTTTATGAATGGGATTAACAACACATTCGCTAACTTTCATAATTTTAATTTACGGGCATACACTACCAAAAATTACAGTTTGGCAGCAGGTAAGGATCAACAAATGCTTACACAAAAAGAAATTTAAAATCGCACTGCAGTCACCGTCACAATAATGTAAGATGCACACTACTGTGCTCGTCGTTTTGCTTCTCTGTGTCCAAATCAACCCTCGCATTTCAGTCAATTCCACACATGTGTTTTGCATCGTGTCTCTCTACCTACGCACGCAGGCATCATTTATTTAGTTAAGAGGACGAACGATCGATGTTGGGGTTAACGTGAGGAGCCTTGCTTCACTCCTTAATTCCTCGCTACTGGACTGCCATACAAGGGGCATTCCTTTCCATAAATAGAGGCGAAGCGTGACGCTTGAACACTGATTGATGAAGGCTCCATGTTCTTCACTTCCCAACACATGATGGCAGTCGGTAAATGCAAAAACTCAAGCCTGTTTATGAATGAAGAGATTTACATTTTCAAATTTCAGATATACCTTTTAAAATATGTTCCAGAGAACATTGATCCAGAGAACACACTCTGTTGATAAAACTAATATAAATATACCAAAAGCTAGTTTTCGCTCGGTGCTGTGTCATTTCTTTTGGAACTCTTTCTCACTACAAGCGTCTGAATCTTCTTGAATTTCGAGTTTCGATACACAAGGATATACGAAATTGCCAAGTGATGTTTACAATTAATAAGCTTCGATGTATCGATAAGTATGGAATAGAATTAATTTCTACGGATGCTGCAAAAGATGATGGTAGTTCAAGATTACGGCCGGAGAGAAGGCTGCAAAGGTTACCTTTTATTCGTAAGGATAAATCTTTAAGCGGTTTTTTCCTCGAGACCAGTTGTGGTTGGGTAGTAGCGCTCGTGACACCAAACGTTTCAAAGTCATGGCTGGTAATCCATGCTGAAGATGCCTGTCCAACCGAGCTAACTCTGTAGCAAGTCTTGGTAAACAAACTGAACCCAGCCGCCGCTTTGGTCCAAGTCGCTGCAAAAAAGAGTTTCCGGTGCTACATCGGCCCATGTCTGAGCCACCAGTCGGACCAGAGTGGCGGTCAAGGAGTCGTTCAGTTTGGTTCAAGACACTTTAGAGCCTCAGATGCTGTTGATAGTACAGATACCAAGGCTCGGGGTCGTGGATGCCTACCGTGCGTCCGTGCATCGCCGGACACAGGCTCCCGATCCGCAGTCAGGAAAGACGTCGAAGCGCGCGCTGTCGTGACCCGAAAAGTTGCCTTTCGTGCCTTCCTCGCGCCACCCTTCCCAGCTACCTAAAAACCCCACACCGGAGCCTGCACGCATCTACACTGACAAATACTTTGCGAGAAATTCATGAGTAAACTCTTCTCCTTCTATTCCAGCCAGCCAAAGCTCTTTGAAAGAACCCAAATAGATACTTTTTGAAAAATTCCTCAGTGAACTTGAAGATTATGCTTCTTAAAATATTAAATTACTGTTCCCAGTTACTTCAAATACAATAAACTATTTTTTATGTGCCTTTCTGTTGATATACTGCACGAGTACATGGCATTTTATAAATGTTTCCGGTTTTAGGCCATTTTTCAGATTCTTGTACATGCCTCTAGCTAAGTGAAAGTCTTCTTTGAAATATTCATCGACTTATTCGCAGAAATTATTGTCGATATTCATTTAAAGTACCTAACTTTTATTTGTGGATCGCTTCAATTACCTTTGAAGACAAACAGTGTATTTGAAATAATTTTATGAAGTTTTGAGGTTAGAGGTTATTGAATCTATTCTTAATTGTAGGCCTTCAATGCTAAATTTTACATAGAAGATTTAGAAAAGTATATGTGTATAAATTTTCAAGAGTCAAGTACATACCTCATATCTAATTTCTTTTTCAAAAATTTTCCTTATTAATTGAATATTTATCTCGTGTTCTTAGAAAGTACGTCTTTACAGCAATAATTTTGCTACACAAAAAAAAATCACAAATAGGACATGCAATTATTGTTTCAGTTTCACGGATTATCATCATTAATTCTCCTGCTAGTAGATGCTCCAACAACAAGGCATGTAATTTATACCGAAAAAATATTTGGAAAAAATGTTTCAAGCAGTTTTGTACTATTCAATGCAAGTCGGGGAGAGGGAAGTGCTTGCCCAGTTTTCCAGAAACGCGCCAGCACTATTGCAAAATGGAATAAATGTCACTGCTTGTTTTGTTCAGGTACGCCAACTTATTGGGTTGAGTGAATTGACTTATTCTATGGTCTTTAATACATGCTCCGTTTTTTGCACACGAACATTAGCATCTGCGATCACTAACCAAAGGAATTTATTGAACATTTTTTCTTCAAGTACACAAACGTCTTGGCTTGCAGACAAACTTCTAGCAACAGTGCAATAGACTTGACGAAGTATTTTGCTACCGTAATTATTTTGGAATTGTTAATTTTGTACACTTTTAAAGAGTTTAATTGTAAATGAAGTAATTTCAACGAGACAGAATTTTCTGCTGACCTACATTGCCATAGTTGCTCTGGAGCTTCCATGTCGCAGTTTTGAAAAGTCTCCAAGTTGTGGACTGCTTTATGAGGCCTGAGCGGTCAGCAGAGGCGCCCTCTGAGCGTGCCCGTGATGGTCAAAAGCGTAGGTCCTGCTACCAGGGTGGCACAAACAGACCCCCAGCGATACATGATTTAGACAGCACAACGGAGCATTTTGCCTATCTTCGAACTGCAGAAATTTGAATTTTATAAAACGTAAAATGTTACGGGTCCAATGAGTTCAAATTTCATAATCTTTTGGAGTACAACAATGTTTATTTAAGAGACTAAACTGAGGATAGATCTATAGGTGTGTGAATGAGAAGTCGCACTCTTTCAGAGTGGAGGTTACGACTCTCACGTCATCATTGATGCGAAGGAAGGATCTCGTCTTTAACACAAGGAGAACTCAAATGACTACTAAAACAGAATTAAAAAATCGTTATATCGTCAATGAACTAATTTTTTTGCTAAAATAAAAATTAGAATGAAGGTCAAATATTTGAAATTATTTCAATTATTATTGCACGTTACATAGAGTGATTTGGAAAGAACCATTTTGATCCATTAGTCTTTCAAGTGTTAAGAGGGTATATAAAAAACACCACGCCAATTCAAATGTGTGGATGAATGTGAGAGACAAGTATGATAAAACTAAGTCAAGTCTAATGCTTATGACTTCGCTATGGGCTGCTATAACAGTCTTGGGTTACTAATGCATAAAATGTGGAAAAGTGAAAAAGTAATCATAGTTTTTCGAAAATTTTGAGAACATTCGGTCCAAGAAGACGCTCGAGAATGTAATACCGAGAAATACAAATCCATAGTGACTAACACCGTAAATATTAACACAGAACAGTCACCAAATCTGTAATTTAACAAAGATCAGGCGACGCGACGGCAACAATGCTAACCAGCGACAGTAACAAAACACAAGGGAGAACAGACGAGTGGCGTGCTACACGCCTCAGTCGCTACCAACAGAAGTTCTAACTAATGAAAATCCGGCCCAGGACATTTAGAGGTACTTTTAACAATCTCTCACATCACGATGTATGTATATTATTGCAGTAGAGTTTTTGGAACTTTCAAAACCCTCGAACTTCATTAAATCACGCTGTTGATGGAATTCATGCTCGGTTCACCGTTTCAACAAAAAATTGTCATGAAAAATGAAATTAGTAATCGCACAGCGAGAAATATTGATAACAAATCGATTAAATAGTTGAGTAGTTCTTGCTGTACTTCGTAGTGTTTTGGAACTCAGATTCAATCATTTTGGTCAAGAAAATAAGCTACATTTTCCTGGTTCTTATATATAACGACTAAGCTTAAATTACTATGTAATTATTGCACTAAATTTATGAAAGGTTGTCCATAAATACTGATATGAAATGTACAGTAAAATTCAATTTTACAGGTCCAAGGTACTTTTTTCTGTCACTCTACGTAGAAAAGCTTTCCATCTTCTTTTAGCCGTATTTTTAGCTCGTCATGGCATCGACTTGGAGATTGGGGTTGAACAATGTACTGCGACCATAAGGCCATAACATATTTTCATACCTAAATATACAATCTTAATCGAATTCGTTTTTGGAACTTCTTCGATATTTTAGATACGCATGCAAATCTCTGTTTCAGTGCGTTCTAGAGTGCTGTTGGAAAACAAAGAAAACAGAAAAGGAACGTTATATACCCTATCTATTTCAATTTTAGATGAAACTTGGGCCATTTTACAAAGCAATGCCTCAGTTTCAAACTATTTGTTCTTAGCCCACTGCGAGTGGATGTTATAGAGCATGAAAATTCCCGATAAAAAGTAATGGAAATTATTTGAAAACTACCTATTCAAGCTGAACTGAAGTGTTGAGTGAATCCAAAACATAACAGGATGTTGTTGAGACTGCCTTCTCGGGCCTGAAATGTCTCCTTCTACACGAGCGCATCGCAAATCATCCATAAAATTTGCAGATGTCGTTTCTATTGAATGAATTGCTTTATTCTTCTTTTAGTTTACCATATTTCTTTCAGATAGTATAACTCTGACACAAAGACTCTGCGCGTGTACGGCCACATACCATCGGTCAACGCACCAGCTGTAAAACAAGCTGCGTCTTTAGTAGGCGGAGGTTTTATTGCCTTCGGAACTCTATTTTCGAGACCCCAGCGAATGACTTCTAATTTAAGGCTAAGCATTCACGACCTTTTTCTTTATCGTGCACGTTATTGCTTTTACAGCTCTGTAGCTTTCATTCCTCAGCAGTTATCAGTTACTGACGGGCAGTAAACGTTGGTCCTCTCTGACAATCCGTGTCTCGATTACAATGGCGCGTCTATCGAGAATGGCCATTCTTCATATTTTTTTGCAAGAGAAACAGTGACGTAATTTTGAATTGCCTTTCAAATTTATGCATATCTTGTGTATTAATTCTGAGTATCTAGAAATAAGTAGATTCATATTATAGTTTTTGAAGAATCTACTGATACTTAAGTTTTTTAATTGTTTGGAAATGCATACATTGTCCATGCGTATGATAAGAAATTAAAAAGTTAAATTTGGAATAGTTAAAGCTGAGAGCAAGACATCAATTGATCACTCGTGGAACTAGAACGACATGGGGCGATGAATTTCAAGAAGTAAAGTTTTAAAAAGTAAGATTTTTAGATACAACGCTAGTCTATGTGTACAGTTTGTACTTTTTACTTCCTAATGCTTGCGCAAACAACTTCATGTCCGTGGTTTTGATTTGATTCATTCCTCCTATCAAAATTTCAATGTCTTACTCTGTCTGAAAGAATTCGGTGCAAAATTATAACTAACAATTCTTCCAGGTCCCCTTAATTAGCAATAAAATTGAGAAAAAATTGATCTGATATTCTATTCTAGCAGCTCGAGTCTGTGTATCACAATGAATGGCCACTTCTCGTATCCTCTTATGCTCGTTTGAATTCGTACGTTGAATCTTTACATTGAAATCGTGGATCAGTTATTTCAAGCTGGCGAGTTGGTGGGACTCTCCGTGGTAGTGAAGTCGTGCATGCCTACTGGTGTACTACGATCAGGGCCGACTGAAGAGGAGCTACCGCATTTAACTCTTAAGTGTTTAGGATTTTCGAGTAGACGAAGAGATAACCTATTCGCTGTCGAGAAACGTCTAAAGAGAAAAATTAAGAAACTGGCCAAACACACGCCTCAAGTTTTCCAAGCTTGTCGTGACTGACTAACATCCAATTCAAACAACATAAGCGTACAACTTGACCGAAGCCTATTCTTTTGCGCATTTCCACGTTCAAGTCAAATAATTCGAAGAATATAGCAAAATAGTTTTTGATTAACCTGAAACTTTCTCCCAAATGAACTCAACTTATGTTTGGAAAACTTGAAAATAAATGAAAATTTTCGGGTAAAATTTCTAAAACCTTGGAGATTTTTGTCTTATCGTTCGGATTGTAAAATTAACCTAACTTGTTTAAACTTTAATATTTACTTTGTCTAATGAAATTTTACCCAGAAATAGCTTAAGTCTTCATTCAGAATTCCAACAGAATGAGTAGTCGTAAGATGAATTTTCTGCTGGGGTAAAAAAGTATTCCTGCAAACCTAGTGTTCGTATAAGATTCGCCACTCTACAAATATGGTTGCTATGTCTAAATTTTCTAAAATTTGGTCGTGTGCGTTAATGAAGAGAAAATTGGAGGTTGCCACGTTAAAAAGTAGCTCCCACATCAAGAGAATAGATTGCGTGCATTAACAAAGGATAGTCTACAAGCAATATATGTTCAGGCTGTTTATTATGGAGAACAGTAAACCTGTTCTAACTAATAAGCAATTAGCTCAGCTTCAGAGCGCCACGCTGGGGGGAACAAGCTTCTGTGCGCATTGCGGGAGCGCCCCGGACCACCAGCTGTGCAGTTTTAGTACTACAGCTTATGGCTGTAATTAATCAGAATGTTAAATCATCTACTGCTTGTTTTAAAGATTGTAAGAATTGAAAGCAATAATTCAAAACATCAGTAATATTCATTCTTCTGGATGGCCTTTTGTTTCAAATTACTCTAGCCATTTCGATTTTTTTTGTTTACATCCCTTCATGGCAGGAATGTTACCAACTGGAGACCCATTTATTTAGGATAAATTACTTCATTTCGGTAATTTTTCCAAAATTAAACTTCAATGAAAGCGATTTAACAAGTCGCCACTGAAAGTTAACGGTTGCAAGTTTTACATCGGTACTCGATTTGCACCAAACTATCAACACAAGGACTGTTTATTATGTTGCTGCCGTCGTGTGCGTTTCATCAAGCGGACGCGAGTGGCTGATGCACCACTGTCATTTCTTGGTTACACTGCGGACGCCTGCTAGCTCCAGTGTACACACCATGAGAATTGGCAGTCAGATCTTGTTCTGAGCATCTCGGCCTGACTTGCCGATTGTCTCCTTATGTAACTTATCCTTTGTTTTAGTTATTTTCCCCTTTGCACAATTGTTTATTTTTAAGTGTTTGCAAAATGATTCAATTTTAAATTTATTACACTTTCATACAAGTCATAACCTTGGAAATTACTCACTGAAAGGTGAGCGCCTCGATATAATGTGTTTATTGGGAATAATAAATTTGAAATTTATGGTTCTCACCCCTTAGCAAATTACAATAGCAAATACACCTGGGTATTTTTCAGAGGGGCAATATATAAAGAAACTACGGAAATTATGTGAAATGCAGTTTTAAGAATCTTATACGCATCTGGCAGTGCGCACCCGCACCAGCACCGTCTGCTGTGCCATGTCGCATGCTGTGCGACTGCCTACAGGCGGCGAACACTGAGCGTATGGCGTTATGTCGTAATAATTCTTGAAAGGACGAGTATGACTTCTGAAGCATGCAATTAATGATCGAGGTAAGTCTTAATTTCCTGTTGTTTTGTTCAAAAAGAGGATGAATATTCACACAAGTGGAAATACAGTATAAACCACTTTTTCGTAATATTTCGTCCGTTTATGAAAGTAATTTTTCTTATCAGGGTTAAATACAAGAGCTCGGAAGCGAGAGAACTGAGAAGCTTCCTCGTCGATACATAGCTCTCATAGGAGGACTTTTGAAAGCTTGAGTTTATTTAAAAATATCAGTTTGCTATGACTTCTGGCAACATATCTGCCCTTCTGGACATACATTATTTAAGTTGTAGAGATGAAAAAACTGAATTTTAAACTTTAAGTGAAATGTTGCTCTTCTTACCCACTAAAAACATCTGCATTGATAAATCGTTCTCGATTTTATTGCACTGTCGTACTGAGAGTTGAATTTTGCGCATCTCTGAAGGAGTTTTAGTACGAATTTTCTGGTAATGATATGTTTTGAAAGTAATCGTATGCGTCCAAAGCCGCGAATTTCAAATTTTTTAGAAGCTTTGGTGTAAGTCCCGTAACAAGTGAGCCCTGATTTATGTGTCACATTTGTGTCTGTTTACCTCAGGTATCGGTAAGGAAGTCCGGAATGAAATATAATTGACATAAAGAATGCAATAAAATAAAATAACACAAATTAGCCCACTTGTCTACAGACACCAAGACAAAAAAGAACACCAGACCGAAGTGATGCGGTGCTGATGCATCCTGGTCAAATGATTTAGTCTGTTGCTGGCCGGCTTAGATCTCACTGCTTGAGCGTATGAGCGTCCAGGTGTGTAGAGTATGTTATTTGCGGGGTAAGATTAGCAGGCTGGTCTTGCTAAATAATGTTAGCGCGGCAATTGGAGGAAGTAATATTAGTAGGCCAGTCTAGCAAAATAGTATAAGTAGGTCAGTGAATCAGAGTAATATCAGAAGCAGAGTAATATTAGCAGGTAAGTCCAGCAAAGTAATAATAGTAGGCTAGTCAAGTAAATTAATATTAGTAGATTAGTCTAGCACAGTAATCTTAGTTGGGCTGTTCAGCAAAACGGTATTTGGAAATTAGGATAGTAAAGTAATATTAGTAGGTCAGTTGAGCGAAGTATGCAGGAAGTTTCAAGAAGGCGTAACGAAAGCAGGGCTGGAATGACAGGAGGGGTGGGAGGGGGCTGTTGCGGCGCCTCTCGCTCTGATCTGCATATCATTATCCGTTATTGCGTTCCTATCAGCTCCAATCTTTGGTTCGCTTGACCTTAAGTAGTTTCCTTCGCAGACGGTGTGTGATATTACATGAGTTCAATAGATATCCAAGCCCAGCTGTCTTCTCCGTTGATCTGCAACGCTATGTCTTTTCGAATACTTTTTGCAATTCTCTTCTTTTGGGAAACTATTCTTGCAAAAAACTACCGCAAATTCGTTCTCTAAGTATAATCTCAACCTTTCATTTTAATATTTGTCATACAAAGGAATGAGTAGGTGATCCTGGTATTTACATTTTCGGAAACCGACTTACTTGCATGTTATTGCATGAGTTTTGAAAATAGCTGTCTGCATCTACTGAATAAAAACTGAAACAATCATTATTTCCAAGCTCGCATGGGGACTAAGATCAGGTGCACCCGGACATTAGCGTTTAGCATTTTGAGTTGTAGGCAATGGAAGTAAAAATTAAAATAATATGAACTATGTGTAGTGACCCATATTCTTTTATTGATTTTTCCTCAACAAGCCGAACCAACTGAAAGTGATGTTCAATAAATACTGAAACTTTACCGTCATAAGTAGCAGTTTGAATATTTAGAATGTAACTACAAAATACGGCAAAGATAAAGCTTCAGTGCTTCAGGGAATCAAAAGCAAATACTGAGGAAAAAAAGATGTTAAAATTGCGAATTCCTATCCCAGTATTTACTCTTTACGACAACAGTTTCCCTCGTAGGAACATATGCGCACGAAATGTTTATTTTAGCATAAGATATAAGTTAACAGCTACAAGTATAGGCGATAAGAATTTTAGATATTCAAACTACTCAGTTCTGGCCGCCCTGCTACGTGTTGGTAACCTCATTTGGCAGCTAGCACCACAACATATGGGGATCTTCTATCAAGAGAACATAAACACCACAAAAACT
The DNA here is from genome assembly GCA_014899125.1 of Orchestia grillus. Taxonomy (NCBI): domain Eukaryota; kingdom Metazoa; phylum Arthropoda; class Malacostraca; order Amphipoda; family Talitridae; genus Orchestia; species Orchestia grillus. The sequence continues at coordinate 27,644 of VOMN01048922.1, read as the reverse complement.
ACGGGAAGCTCTCGGATTATTCAGCTCGCATATCTGCTACGCGCTCGTAATGCAGCGTATGCGCGGCCAGAGCGGTTCTGCGCAGCAGCTTCTGGTCGAGATGTGACAGCCGAAAAACTAATTCCTTTCTGGAACTCCGGAGATGATAGTGTGATGTCCGTGAATGCTTTTGCTGCGTTGAACTTGACGCCAAAAAATACTATCTGAACTAAAAATGCGCAATTTAGTGCGTCAACACATTTCCTGTGTGTAAGATTGCAGTATTAAGAAAATGATATTGTTGCTTTGCACCCAAGCCACATTTGCCCCAATTGATGAGACACCTTTCAAATTATATTGTGTGCGTTCGCTGTTGTTCAGTGTCTAGAAACTCAGAGCAAAAAGCTATTCGGGGCAGATGACTCCAACTGTCCTCGCTGGTTGTTGCAATGAGAAGAACGGATGGATTGCGTTCCATAAACTCTGTTCCACTCCAGTGAGCAAAACTTTTAACTGTTTAACTAAAGCCGCTTGTTCGGCAGAGCTGGAGAACGAAAACGCGTGTAGACTAAAGTAGTTCATTTTTTCAAAGAAATAGGCTAAAACGGATCTAAAATTACCATGAGTATTTATAACGTTCGTTTGATACCACAGTTGATACATGGTTGAATTATTTATTTGTCGAAATTTGATGCTTGTGATGTCGAGGAGCTCAGACAGTTAAATAAAAAATAGAAATAAATACCGAGCATCGAACATGAATTTGCAAGTTTGTTTAATTGACGAGATGGGCGAATTAATTGCTTTTACTGCGAGGCGATTTAAGGTGAGTAGATCACCATTCCGTCTCGCATTTGTGTAAGAAAATAAAGTCTCTTTTTTTCCAAAGATTTATAAGAAGAATGAATTGAATCTGTGTGGACGGGGACTGCAAAAATTATGTAAAGGTAATTACGTGGGCTCTTCCTCAAGTCTTCGGTACAGCTCCCGTTGCATCAGGAAACGGATTTTTCTGGTCACATCAACAGTGTTAGTTGGAACTTGCGCAACGTTTGCTTTTCTCACGAACGCAACACTAAATAGAGCTCGTGTTTGTGAAGCCCAAGCAATTAAGTGGCTTTGCGGGCTACATTGTAAGAGCTAAACGCTATCGTGAGACCTCGGACAGAAATTTTAAGTCTGGAAGTAACACTCGGGGAAGGAATACACTCGCAGTTATCAGGAAAGTGTTACCGGAATGGTCATGGATTAAAGATTATTTAATTTTCAGAGTGAAATGAGATACTATAGACATTGAAATAGATCTTGTACTCAGCTGGTCACAATACTGAAATCTTCAATTTATCCCTCATTACCCCCAACTAATATTTTATGGTATTTGTTAGATTTGTACGTATGATAGTTGTAATGTTGAAGAAACTGAGCGTAAATAATATATTTTCAGCTAAAATGTATCGGCCTTCAACTGTTCGTTTAAATATTTTTAAATGGGAACAAGTTGAATTTCGAGTCAATTCGAAAATGGGATGTAGCATTGTAGCAGCTGCTAAAAATAAATATTTCTAAAATCACACTACCGAAAGAATACGTGAAATGATAAAAAAGAAAATTACTTTATTAAAATGTTCATGAATGCAAACTCTAACAATGAGTGAAATGCAAGATTTTTATTCAGGCCTTCGAACTGATGTCGCGCTGCACATGTACCAACGTACAGCGTCGGGGCTAGTGGCGCAGGAGACCATCAAATCAGTGACATAACTTCGCAGATTTTCATTGAAACTGCTAATAATTTTACTGGGAAACGACCAACAGCGAAAAATTTCCTATCATATAAATTTTTGAGGCCGTTCACGAACATACCGTCAACGCAGCCAAACTCGCACTGAGTTTCTGATCTGAGTTAAAGTTCCCGCCTGTTTAAATTTTGAGGTTGCATTGAACTTAAATGCTCACATGCAATCAACGGTATCTTGACTTGGACCACCAGGGAGTGCCAAAATATTAATTTCTTCTGTTAACATGTATTCCTCGTTCGCTTACTATAGCTTATAGCCTCACAAATTGATATTGTTGTTTGATATATATTGACTCTTCGTAAATAATAGTATCCCGAGAATTGAGCATGCAGCTGCAGAATATTGAAACAAACACTTCATTGTTTCGAGAACAAAAATAAATATAAAGGGAAAAAAATATATAAATTGCAGAAATGAATTCCTTTCTAAGTATTTATGCTCCACTAAATTTTGGCAACTAAAAAGTCTCCAGCGGGCAAAATAATGATGATAGAAACTTGAATAATTATACGTTCGGATGCGTAAAAAGCAATCCTTACATCGCAGTGAAATTCTAACCGCCTCACTTTGGCATTGGTAAAAGAGCCACTGAAACCTATCAGCCAATCGTTGCTAAATGTCATTTGCCGGACTGCAGAAAACATATCAGAAATTGACCCTCAGGGTCCTATTCATGGAAGAGAATTCAATAACAAGAACATGAACTCGGGATCTCGGCGTTGGTTCAAGAAGCTGATTATAGCATTTGTCGTCTGAGATCTCCACTCGCGAGACTCTTAAGAGAAATAGAATGATTAAATTTTAAATAAATAAAGCAAGGCAGTGCGCAATAGTAATGACTAGAATTATTCCCAAGTTCGCAAGGGCTTTGATTGGTAAGAATAACAACCTTCAACAAACAATATAATAATGTGTAGCTTTTAATTTTTCAAGTTTAATATTTATTTCTAGATTGGAAGAGGTACCGTCAACACTCACTAAATTTGTCGCTGAGACAATAATGACCTTTGAAACATCTTTTTGATGTTCAGAGCACGATGTGAAAATATGTTAATCCCAAAAGATCTCTTGACTGAAGCCCCTGCGAGGTGAGTACGACTTTTTTGCACGCTATCATTCGCAGCAACTGATTCTGCGCGGCGCTAAAAGATGGCTTTGATAAACCAAACTCGGGATATCATAGCTACCTTCTCTTCTTCTATTTGGAGATATAGTCGTTAAATTACAGATACGACTTGAGATGACGGGGTGGAAGCTGTCGTGAGTCAAGTCCATGGTCTTTCGTTCATAGCTTTCTCAATTAGCGTGTAAAACTTGTTCAGCCTCTGCTAAAATCAACTATTCGTGCCGATGACTTGGCTTCAAAAGTGTCGAAACAGCTATTGCTTTCTGACTAGGATTTCCCTATCTCCCAATTACGCGTTAGGCTCTTAGAATACGTTGAAAACCGAGGAGGACATAGAGCTGAACTCTGTCGATCAGTTACCTTCGCGTAAGATTTCGCTCCGTCTAGCGAACGAGATAGTTTTGAGTAAGTCTACGCCGATATTGGGTGAAAAATGCATAATGGTCCTGATTAATTAAATTTCAGCAAATCGAAATACTCAGGAAGAAATAACTTCGATGTTTGCATGGGCAGATTCAATCGACGGAGCACCATAATGGTAAAACTTACCTCTTCTCAGTGAACAGAAGCGTGACCACGTAAGCGATACCCCGCCTGGTTTTCTTCTCCCATGCAAAGAACATTGACAAAGATACGGATTTTCTTATCTGACCCAGCGGTAATCAAGCAGTTTATGGTAACATTCCAGGGGCTGCTGAAGATCAGATAGTATTTTCTTAACAAACGACGCGGCAGCTCAGATTGCCACGCTTACGAGTCGCACGAAGCCCAACGACTCGGCGCTCACGCGTTCGTGTCCTCAACTTTGACACAAATCAAACTTCGCTAAAATTTGTTCACAAAGTTTGAGGGGATTTTTGGTCGTGTGTTGAAGAGCGTTGTTAGCGCAAGTAACCGTTCGTGACGGCATGCACGAAAGTTCGTTGTCTTCATTATTAACGGCAATGTACGTATTTTTATCGGAAGTTACTTCGTCATGTGGAAAGATTCTTCATCTTTAAATTCCTCTTCTTGAGCAAGGAGCTCGTGAAATATTATGCAACAGCAAATAATCCAGCAGTCACATTCTATGGCTTGATGTATTCCTGCAAGTACGCGCGTCTCCGTAAAGTATGAGACGTCATCATATGCAGGTTGGTGCATGTATATTTTCATTCATCATTTATTGCAACTGCATTTTCACCTATGTATTCAAACTTTAGTTAAGACTGTAATATTTTTATTTTTTGTTGAGTTGAAGTTTTCCTGACGTCATATTTGCATTCGAAGATTTGTAGCCCCAGGATCAGAATTTGTTCCTTTAACTGCGTGTGCCCGAACACTGCATCTGTTAAATAGCAACATCAAAACATTCAGTTCATTTGATCATTAACTGTATTTACTCATTAACTGCATTTGCTCATGAACAACATTTACACCTGAAATAATTTTTGAGAATATGATCATTGATTTCTTAATGAACCTTTAAAACTTTTCGGTACAAATGAATAGGTTTTCAATTTTATTTACTCCCCTAGCTTTTAATGCTACGGCGATTTTGTAATTGATTAGGCAAATACTGTGCAATTGACCCTGCCTGCAATTTCTAGTCTCCTCTCGTGACACAAACAACTCGAGTGAGGGGCTTGTTCCTATTTAGGCACCAAACTCGGTCAAGATTATGTACGCTCTACGACTACGCACTTGTTGGGTGCTTATTTCCACATTTAAATGGGGTCAAATTCAAGTGAACACCGAAATGATTTTGAGTTCTGAACGTAGTTTAAGTTGCTAGGGGGCTAAGCTTTTACGAGTTAAAGAAAAGTAAAATAATTTGAAAGCGTGAAAATGAATATCCTCATTTTAGTCAGATATAAGGCCTCTGAGAGTCATTCTTCATTACCTACTGCTGATGGATTCGTGTCTTAAAGCGTATCCAAGACATGGTTTGCTGACTCCGATCGTATGAGTCTCCTTAAGGTGTTGGTTGTTGTTGGTTGTCGATGGCCAGGTGTTGGTTGTTTGTTCTGCCTGTGCTCACACTGGGTGGGCGCGCAAGCGTCCCTCCAGAGAGACACTGTCACACCTCCTTAGGGTAGAGGCCGAGATGCTCCCTGGAGGCCCTCAGAGCCCAGGTTCTCACGAGCCCCAGCTCGGTAGGTCGGGCCGGAGGCAGAGCATCTGTTGCGCAGGTGAACGTGGCATGACGAGCAAAAAAACGCCTAGGGGAGCAAATGCTTGAGCAATGCGCATGATGACGATTCAGTTAACGAGAATTTAATAGTTCGCGAGAGACAGCTTGAACGTTCAAAATTGATGCCCTGGATTTCATTCAGACTGGACGCAGGCTCAGGCTTCAGAAGTGAGATTGAGCTAATTAGAACATAAAAGAGGTGATTGTTCTTCATCTGATACGCCATTACTTGACCATTTTTGGTTCGATGAAAAAGAAGGACATGTTCATCTTCTGCTTGGACATTCTTGCTTCTGCGATTCCTTCCACGCTTTTTTTCAGCAGTGGAGTCCATGATCTCAGCACACTCCGTCTTCTCTCCTCCCCCACCTGGAGTCACGAAAAGATCTTTGCAACTCACGATCGGTTGCGGAGAGCGAGATCTGCAGCACGATTGGCTGCCATCGAGGCAAAAAACAACAGGTACTTTGGCAAAGGCTTCAGCCACTCAAGCTCTTTGAGCCATTAACTATAATTTTGATCAATAAAGTTTTAAAATTAATTACGCTTTAGTCATACATTCACTTTGCTTCTAACTTGCTTTAATGAACAGAAACGTATTGGTTAGCGAAAGGTTGATATTCTCTTGTGTTTGATCAGTGAGCACTCGATCGATGCATGTTGTTAGAACTAAATGATGTCTCAGGTTCGTGTAGAAGCAAAACCAACAACTTCTTACGTCATTTTTTCCACTTTGCTCGTGATAAGTTAGTTGCGGAAGGACTTACTAAAATTAAATATAATGAAAGTACGCAAACATTCAACTGTAATCTTACAGTGATTAAGAAATCAATGGCGTACTAAGCAAGACCTAGTGTTCAGCACTCTCTAATTTATGTTGGCAAAGAACAAATTTCTTCTACAGAGCTTGAAATCGGTGTTGATTTTGGTGAAATTTTGTTCATGATATACGGACAGGAGTTTCACGTCTGACAAATACCTGCTACTGACATCTGTTATAAAAGCACAAAAACTTACAAATAATAAATTTTGGATAACCGTCATGCTCATCGAACGTCCAAATCTTGAAGGGCCAAAACTCGTTGAAAATCTGAGCTGCACGATCGCAGGTGCGGCAGCGAGGAGCCTGGGGCGGTCTTGCGAAATGCGACGAGTTCTTTTCGGCCTGGACCATGATGCCCTCAGGAGCCATTTCCTGCACAGAACTTTCCCAAGATATCACTCTCACGCATACTTATGTGTCGCCCCGCGTCCTGGCCGTGAGGAGACAGAGCAGAACGATCTACTGACTGGCTGGTCCTTCGGCGTGAATGATGGTTATGACTTGCGTGACTAGGGATTGTACCTGGTCTTATAGTGTCCGAAATTTGCTTACTTCTTGTGCAGAAGTGCAAACTGAAAGCCCAATTAGACGACTTCTCCAGTACACGGTTTTAAATGTAACTCATGAATAAAAATAATTAACAACATGCGTTATATCAATCACCGTATATCTTTGTGGTCACTGGGAAAGAATGAGTGTCGAGGCTTAAATTTCATGTCATTTAAGTGCTGGTTTATTAATTGACTAAAAGTTTTTTACTAAGCAAGTTTTTTCGGTATGCTCGAATTTTTTATTCACCCAAGGCAAACTGAAGGCTTCAAAACTGAAACGAAGAAGTATGTACAGTTGTATTCGAAGATTTTGTTTTCAGTCGAGAGGGCAAAGCGCCAGTGAAGCCATGTGACATCCGTGTGGAATGGCGAGGCCCCCGTGGAGAACAGGACCCGACGTAACTACTGAAGTTTATTTTTCAGCGATGAACTGGTCAAAGAAAGAAATTGTTCAGACATAAAGTCACAACTTGGGAACCGAATTGCCAGAAATTATCAATGAAGAGAAGTGCAAGAAATTGTATAAATTCTTTGAATTACTAAATGGGTTTAAAAACCATTAAGAAAAATATCCGATCCGGTAATGTAACATTTACCCACTCAACTCTGTTCCATTTCAGTCAGGAAATTACTTGTTTCTTATGTATGCTTCTAATGCTTATTAACTACATTTGATCCTTTTTTGTCCCTATCTTAAAAAAACGCCACTCACTCTAATCGGGGCTTTAACATGACGAACAAACTGCGAGTTCATGAAAAAACTTCAAAAAATCAATCCTGCGCAACAGAAACTTGTTTCTTAGCAAACTATTTTCTCTTTGACTTGTACTTAACAGGGCTGAGCATCTGGGTTAAAAGTTGCGCAAGAAGAGATGTCGAATTCCAAGCGAGGTGCAAATGTACTTTTAGAGCAAAGCTCTCCTTATTTTATCAGAGGTAAGTTCCAGGAGGCGAAGACGGGGCTCCATAGGCAGCATGGAGTACTGCTCCATAGGCAGCATGGAGTACTGCTCCATAGGCAGCATGGAGTACTGCTCCATAGGCAGCATGGAGTGCTGCTCCATAGGCAGTATGGAGTGCTGCTCTATAGGCAGCATGGAGTGCTGCTCCACAGGCAGTATGATGGAGTGCTGCTCCGGAGGCAGCATGGAGTGCTGCTCCATAGGCAGTATGGAGTGCTGCTCCATAGGCAGCATGGAGTGCTGCTCCACAGGCAGCATGGAGTGCTGCTCTATAGGCAGCATGGAGTGATGCTGTATTAGCAGCTTGTAGAGCTGCTGTACAACCATCACGGAGTGCTGCAACATAGCCAGCATGCAGAGCTGCTGTACAGCCAGCATGTAGAGCTGTCACATAGCCAGCATGCAGAGCTGTCACATAGCCAGCATGCAGAGCTTACGAGGCAAAGCGGCCAGAGCGCATCGCTGGAGCTCCAGACAAGACTTTCCAGTCCGTACAAATACCTCGGGCAGCTCAGCCTCTCATGAGACCAACCAAGGACGTGTTCCAAGCGCTCATGTTCGAGAAGAAGAAATGGTAGCAATTACATCAACGATTCTTGAACAGCTAGAAAGAGTGGCCGTACGTACCTGAACAATTTTTGGTCACATTTGTCGGTCGGCCTTCTCTACATATTTAGCTTTTGATCACCTCGACTATGCGCAGCCCAGCCTAGTGCTAGTGTGAGTGGTACGCGCTCTCAAACGCTCGGGTTCGGCTTTGAATAACGACGTGAATGTCATCTTTCTTCTCGAGTATTCATATGTATATGACAGAAAGCAAAACCCTGCGTTCATTTAATCAACCAGAAAAGCTGAGTTCTGTCAATTTCCCTCACGGATTTCGTAGAACTAACGACCACATTTAAAATTTTCCTTTTGGAGTGGAATCGCTTGCATAGATTACCAGCTGAAGACTTTCGTAAATGAAGCTCATCGTGCAATAAAAAAAACCTAAATTATTATTCTTTATAAATTGTACGTCTGATAAAAATTTTTACACATCGTACCTTGTGAACTAAGGATAACTCTGCAGCATAAGTGATGAATCCTTATAACTTTTGATCCAGACGTTGTACGGGCTCGTATTCGCATTTGCTAAGTATTCTCCGCAAATCAGTAAGCCCTTTCCTCTCGTCTAAAAAAATAATTCAACTAATCGAACTCAGAACTCCCTTAAAATCGTTGCATTGTACAATGAATGTTTGCATATTATAATTTCATTTCACCTTTTACCAAGATAAAAGTATATGTGGACGAATACAACATAAAAATGCAAATCATATATCAGCCAGGAAAAAATTATTATCTTATTTAATTGGAACGAGCAATATGCAGTGGCATTGCCCGGGTACTTGCTCCAGGTTTGAGTCTTTGCTGATGGCAATATTCGCTCATGCGGAATAATTCCGTAATCAACATTGTAGCCATAAAATGCATAAATGGAAGGTACACTAATATGTGAGCTTGGATGTTTGTATTACACGAAACGTGTATACAGCATATTAAGTCGAATATTTTTAGCATTTGAAAATAGGAGCTAATATGGATAGACCGAAGACGACAAAATGCTGGAGTTTTCCAAGTATTCCTGCTTTGATGCTTCATTTTATTCTTAGTCTAAATCATTCGTACGGGAGCTTCAGACTATTTTCTTTATAATTTAACTTTCAGAATGATAATAACTTTCACCTGAAAGCGTTCTATGATTTTGATCATTATTAGTCAGGTGTGTACAAAATATTTTAACGCACATGTATCGAGATGGCGTTATGTGATATAACACGTGTTATTTTTCAAATAGAACTGCAATTGCCCAATACATCGAAGCAGTAAACAAAATTGATATTATTTAAAAAATTGCAAGTGTTTAACTTTTATTTATTCTATACTCGACTGAAAATTAATTATAATTTATTTGGAACAGTATGAAGTCTTCACGTTACTTTGCGTGCAAGAATGTCACGCTTTTGAAATAATTGGTGCCACGTTCCATGATTGCGTGTGATATAGGCTATATAGCAAGGCTCGTTATCGAAATGAGTGATCTTTGCTCCACGCATTTCAAATAATATTGACATTTCTTTTAAAGCCCGCCACCTGCAACCAAATCGTTTGAAATTACCGTCACAAATCACAGCGCAGACTTTCGTACGTTGTGACTTACTGAATTCAGTAATGTTGAACTCACGTGTTAGGTATACGCATAAGAAATTCAATAACGATAATTGTTGGTTACTGATAGGAATCCGATAAGACAAAGCAAACACCTAACATAAGCATTTATTTATTTCTTTATTCAGTCCTGTACCGATATGTGCTTCAAAAACTTTTCAGATATTACATGGTGCAGATTCGTGAAGCGGCAGAAAAACTTCGTGTGTGCCCGCCAACTGAACACTAAACTAACAAGTGGCTGTGTGAGTCATGTTATGTAGCAGTTACCTGAAGCGGGGACGGATCAAACAAATCATCGAGTCAGGAGCCGAACAGTAAGCGAGAAAAACGGCCAGGTTTTGCGTAAGAAGTACCCTCGTTCAGATGTCTCAACATTTGACCTTTCGCAGACTGAACTCGTTTTTTTTCGAGTGCACATTCTGCCAAGCTTCTCGGAGCTTCCTCATGCATACCTTCGTATCATAATTCGATTTCATTAATTTTTATTGTAAGTATGATGAAACAACAACGAATAAACAATGATTTTTTGACTTAAAAGTGTAGTCCTTCGTAGTGTTTTGTTGTTTTTAAATGAGTCGAAAACGGATTATCTTGATTCAGTGGTTGGCATGTTCTGCGTTCTATTTTAATTCTTGTTCTTCGTTGATCGAGATAACTTCTGAAAGTTCTCAATCGCCATCCCAAGCAAAGTAATAAGTCAGGTCCAAGCTAACGAGTCACGAATAGTCCTTTTGGAGAAACTGAGATCATTTCTCTTAACATAACTCTACAGCCGCCAATATGAGCTATTCCTACGACGATTGAAAGTAAAGTGCCCTGCTTTGCACGGCGAGTGATTGATCAGAGTTACTGTGAGGTTTGGAGCTGCTGTTCGGGCTCCCTTGTGTCCAGTCACGACCACGGCCATTCCTTGTGAGGAAGGATCCAAGCGACGCGTGATGGAGGGAGTTCGTCCAAAGGAGCGCTACACAATGGACCTAACCTTCCAGAGTGTCCTTTGAATTTCACACGCTTCATTACGACAGATTATCACTCGTGTCGCCGCACCGCTCGGACGCCTGGCGCTATGGGCCAACCTAGGGCAAGATTGAGGCATCTAGTAGGAGTCGAGCGTCTGCCTGAAGAAAGCTTTCGGTCAGCAGGAAAGGCTGTCGTAATTCGAAACCAGGAAATTACGGCGGACAAAATTGTTTCTATCATGTTGAAATGTGGTACAAATTCATATTCTTTTAACAAGAAAATTAAGGATAATGTGGCACTGGAATAATTACGTAACTTTCATCTAGATGAGTGGAAGGACGGGGTGTATGGTCAGACGAAAATAGGTCGAATAATCTTATTCGATTGCTCTAAATATTTTGCATCGAAAACGAAAGAGCGTTTCGAGGCACAGTATAAGATTTGTTTGCTTAAATCAGTTGGAGTAGTGATGTTAATTTTTGACGATACGCAGTACAAATTCACTGTTATAGACTAACCGGACACTGACGAAAGATCTGTAGTGGGCCAAGGACCGTTGTATGAGAGTAGATATAAATCTTTACGTGCAGGTAGTTTGATTGGAAGCGTGAACATGTTTCTACGGTGAGAAAGGTTGGGCGTGCGGACGCCAGCACACGATCGCGTGCCCTTATCCCGGACCCGGTCCGGCGGTCCTCAGTTCAGGTAGTCTTGCGCGGACAAAAAGGCGGACCGCCGTCACGAGTCCATCACCTTTCCGTTTCGTCAGTCACGGAATGAGGCAGAAGCAAGTAGATTCTAGCTCTTTTTTGTTGGTTTAGGCCTGAGAAAATGGTTTGAGGGACGCCGCTTCACGATCCTCGCAAAGAAGGAGCGGGATGCCAGGAAACGCGTTTTGAATAAATAATGGAGCTTGCATGACGCTCCTTTTCTCGCGTGCCTTCGCTGCTTCAAAGCTCTATTATATTTCGATTTTTTCGTTTTCCTCGTAAGATGGGAAATGCACTTTGATTCTACAAGTCCGAGGCTCGTGCAATGTAAATAAAGTAAAAGGACTCTTGCTTTGATTCATAAATGAACTATGAACTTCAATTCAGTTACGTTGGAGTGAAAGTAAGCGTCTTTTTTCAAAGTGCCACAATTGAAGAGATGACTCCACCAGAATGGGAAATTTCCATAGTAAATTTTTCCGAGCAAGACTCAGGAAGCTCATGCTTAATAAAATTAAGTTTTTAAGCATGGATGGAACACATATATCGCTGAGGTATGAAAGGATATTCTTAAATTTATCAGTATTTAAGCCGTACCTAAGTTCCTATTTTAATTCATGCGTCCCACCGTTCAGTCCTTGTTGAAACTAAAGTTTGGCTTTATGATCATTATTTGCGTAGCATGAAGTATAAAACTGATGACTGACTGTTCCAACGATGTACGCAAAATACATTCTCCCTAATTTTTTCTATTAACAGTAAAAAACGTTCAATTATTTTAATTACATCAATATATTATGCCTCTATAGATTATGAAATTCGAGTATATTAAACCTAAATAAAAAATTGTACATAAAATCATACAGAAATTACTCGTGGCAGTCTTTTCTTTGTACAAGTTAGCACATGTTTTTAACACAAGGATGGGTCATATCAATCCTTCCATCCTTCTTGTGTTAACGAGAGGAGTACATTACTTCCCCCATGAGAGGCTTTACAGTTTTTACGCTCCCGTTCTCAAGTGCTTGCTAGCTAATCCACTTGAGGATATTATATGCTTCTTGAATCCCGATTTATATTCTTTTTGGAAAGTTAAAATGCCTTTCCCGATGCCCGAAGATAACAGTTCATAACCACTGAATGAACAAGCAATGCCGTACATAAGTTTGTACGCAAGGATCAGCTTGAAGAGTTTCTACAAAAAATAAATCAGTTCACAAAATTGAGCTCCTCACTGTGAGCACTCAGTGCATATCTCCACATTATCAACTATAGGTTACCGCTACCACTTTTTAATACTTCCATATTGCAATTCGATTTGTTAGATAAGGAAACGTAAATTTAAGTAAATTTTTCTGGAAATGCGGCAATTAACGAAAAAGGACATCACCAGTCTATTGAGTGACATTTGATAGCTACGTACATACTTTGTTTTGCAAGAAAGCAAACAGAGGTGGTTGATTTTATTCGTGCACGTCGCGTCACCGGCTTGCATTTGTGAGGCTGCGTCTGGAGAATCGCAGCAAGAAGACACATTTTACAGCGCAGTCCGGACTTGCTCTTTTCATAATGCCCAGGCGTCCGGTTTTCTCGGCGCAACGATATTCTCAGTAGCATTTCATATGAGGATCTGAAAAATAAGCTATGAAACCTACCACAAAGTATAAATGAGTAGTTTGTTGTTGATTAAAAAATATTTTAAGCTCCTGCAGGGCAACCATTAAAAAACGTATTTCTTTTGCATATTTTCAACCAAAAAATTTATTATTTAACGCCAAAACCAAGTACGTGAAGATGATTGAGTTCGTGATCAACCTGGTTGTAAAATAAAACAGATATTTTGCTTCGAGTGCCCCAATAGAGAAATAAGCCATTAGTGCTTACTTGCAAGGGTTTTTTAGATAAATGTGTTATATTTTTCGTATTATCGTCATAGCAGGCAGCCGTGTCCTCATCATCCAGTTTTCCGACGCTCAGAAATTAGGCACATACGCGTAGGCTAAGAACTGTGAAATTAGCCTTCGAAGTGCCTGTATTTGCCCCGAATGAAAGGAACCAATTTTTATAGTGTGATGAACAAACGAAATTTATTTCGTAGTCTTAATAAATGGGACATGAAAGATGTCAAGTGACCGGCGATAGCGTATGTCATCGCTAACATAAAATTAAACATTTAGGATAAGCATACGTGCATTATCTTTTGTATGCTTTTAATTTACAAGCTGTGATTTTTAGCTGAATAGCTTAAAAAATTTGTTTCCGAATTTGGGCCTAAAATCTTCTAATGACTAATTGTGTAGTCATCATGCAATCAAAATCGATGTTTCCTTATATCCTTTCGGTGATTTGAAGAAGCACATGAGTTATTGTAATTGTTTCGTACTCTGAAGTCCGAAATTTGAAAAAATCCTATTCAAAAAGTTTACGGTAAATTATTAAATGAGGGAGACGAACCTAATACATCAATATATATTTTCTCTTCTTAAGTTTCCCCTGCCACTGACGCTTTATTTTGTTTTCAGAGCTCAAATTATTAATACAAGAACACATAGATTACCTCCCACACACTGCGTGATCTTGCCTCCATCAAGAATGCATGCAATTGCCTTGGCAAGAATGCCTCAGGATTGTACGTAAAGAGAAAATACTAAGCTTTATCGAAACAATTACGTGCGTGATAAACTTTCCACAAAACCGACACACAAGTGGGGTTCAGAAGTGAATTATGATGTATTCTCCAGAGTCAGGCGATAGTGTGACACACATAAGTGCTCCGAACATGGCATATCTTGCGTAAGTTTATGGTGTTTCATTCGAAAATTTACTATGCTATGTCAACCCATTAGTTATACAGGTAAACTGAGAATGAATAAAAAGTTGAATTAAAAGTAGCGAATATTTTATAACATTTGTACCAAAGGCTATCTAAATTAACATTTCAGTCATTTCAAGTTGTACATAATATAGGGCCTAGACTTCAGCTTTAAGTAGCTTGGTAGTTGCAAGTCTGGGAAAACTAGCTGAATTGCTACAGTGATCGGCAAAATTTGCCAGGTAGTGAGTGTTGCATTTTATGACACTGAATCTTGGTGCTTGAACCCACTCTTCGTAGAAAATAATGAATCCCAACTCTTTGAATTATACCTACTCAAACAGTTAGAGAAACAGTTAGAGAAATGACTCCCTGAAGTGCTAGAATATCTGCACTACCTCTACCACTAAAGAAATAAAAACATTATCCTTTTTCTTCCTATTTAAACATATCTAGTTCTAGATAATGTTGTTATTCTTCATACCTTTTATCTCAATCGTCTGCTTAACAAATGTTTTAGCCCCCAAATTTGGTCATTGGGAGGTAGTTGATATTTTTGGCTTCCATTTCTAAAAAAAATTTCTTATTAATATTTTATTAGACACATATATACAGACGTATCCAACGGAAACAGATTCCGATTCCGAACTTTCGTCCGACTTGTAAAATTAGGATAAAGGTTCATACAGCGGTAGTTAGTATAAATTTATTTTATTCATTTGATTACCGAATTCATTTTTCGCTTAATGCGTGCACTGAAAACATCTCAGCTAATCCATACTTTTAGCGTTATAATAAGTTCAAAATTTGAAGTCGATAGGCGAAAAATTCACTGAAATTCTGCATGACAATAATATTTCCTGATCGAAGATATGAAAGTTTAATATGATTAAGCTGTCGCGACAAGCAATGGCTGTAACTGGCGTTGCATGGAAACCACACAATCAACGCACTACGCGCTCAACAACTGTTCTTATAAATCACTCTCTTGAGGCACTGTGTGGCTGAAGCAGTTCACAAAATCATTGTTAACATTAGTGTTTGCATCATTAGGTTCCGGAGGGGTTAATTAACAAGTATGTATTTTAAAGTTTTATTAATCGATTAGGGTGGCTAAACATGCTCACCTTTCGAACTTTTATTCGCGTAAGGTGACACTAGTAATAATTTGTGTCAACAAAAAAGACGTGCTTGATAAATATCAAGTAAATCTGGGAAAACTATATCGTATGAGTATAGCATAGGAAATAATAAGGATGAATGATGCAGGTGTTTACAGTGTAAGGCGTGTGTCTAAGGAGAATGAAATATTTAGAGTAAATTTCCTGAGGAAATTAGTCAATTACGTCCACTCGTTAATACCTTAGATATAAATGTGAAATTTTTCCCAAATAGAAAAACTTCAAACTCTAACTGCAGACAAATACAACGTTCAATTCCAAATTTCAAATGTACTCGTACATTCGTAGAACTATAGGTTAAAATACTTCAATATTAGTAAAAAGTGTGTCGAAGGAAAATTTCAATGAGGAAAGTGTTACGATATCTTAATTGCTACCCAAACTTATATATCGAAAATAATTATAGAAATGACACTAATTTTGTATTCATCTGAGCCATGAAATTAGAAACGTTACTAACCCTTCGGCACTACCTCTTAAATTTTGGTACGCTTGACTAGTAATGAAATTATGCAGAATGACTAAGAAGTTTGTCAGTTTGGCCAATCAAACTTAGAATATGTATATGGGGAATAACTTTCACCAAAATACGTCGAAAAAATTGTAAAAAATCTTTAAGTGCGAAGCCTTGCATACGAACTTCCCAGTACTGTGAGAACCCTTTTAGTTTATGGAAAAATCATCGGACCGGCAACTTTTTGTTAATATTTAGGAACGAATTAGTGTTCGCTAAAATGGCCAAATTTCCACAGAGTACGGTTGTGTCACGGCTTTAATATTTATATTTAAAAATGTATCATCTTTATTTTTATCTTTACCTCGCATATTATTAAAGGAATATTTCTTTTTTAGCAATGCAAATTGAAAAAATGTTACAAACAAAAATATTTTAAAGAACTGAGAGGTGTCTCTAAGAGCTTCGGTCAAAAAATCATCGATCAAAGCTCCGTGATCTTTGTTTACACTCATAGTCTTTGGCACGAGATCGTGGCTTGCCTCTCGAACAGTTATATTATGATGGTCAACGCACCTTCTAAAGGGTTGGTTATTCCTAAGCCATCTGTCTCGCCAAACATGCTGAACATGTTTAAAGTCTCACGACGGCGTCCCACAGAAATCACGATTGTTATGCCGGGAACGACTGCCTCGTCCGTGAATGCCAATCACAGGCGCACGTGCGCCGGCCCGATTCCGGTTTCTTTCGCGCATTCTTGAAGCATGTCATTTTCGTTGTCGGTTGCATTGTGTTTTGTTAGGGTTTACTTGGTGAGATCAGACAACACGCCATTGGCTACGACGTTTCTCTGAGGCATGTGACTGAGCTGCTTATATTTTAGGCATGGTTACCGCGTCTTGAAGGGACATTCTTTTTTAGTCACGAATTGCTGTAGCTTCGTCGAAGTGTCTTTACGAAGAGATAAACGTATATTATGGACCAACACGTCCTCACCGCTGCACCAACACACGTTTTAGGTAACAGAGTGTGCTGATCTTGTTGGAGGGTTGTTTCTACGATAAGTCCTCAACAACGTCAGAAAGCGCGTTGTCAGAGTTGAGAAAGAGACAAATGGAAGAAACTGCAAGGTACTTCCCCTGGCTACGCAACTCGAAAGCATTTCATTTGGACAGCGTCTTAATTTTGGATGGCATTGCTCTTAAAGGCGACCTCTGGTGAGTTTTTAATGGAGACTTTTATTGAGAAGTCTTTCCCGTCGTGCATATTTACTTGTCTCGTAAAGCCTTTTTACCTTCAATAACGCGCATTCGCTGATCAGGAACGTGTTCGTAAAATCGTGACTTGAGGGGCTTTCGAGGCAATCTTACCTGAGAGCTTCACACAAAACTCGCATCGTGCAAAATTTAAGTGAAATTTTAATTTCCTCATTTAGGTAATTTCATAAAAATTCTAGTTGCTAATAATGCGGTCGGGAGCATTGCATCAAACTTTCATGAGCTTGAATAAAATAGGTTTCTCAAACTTTTATGAAAAACTTTTAATGTAACAGAAAAACATACCACTAATTGAAAACTCGTTCAGCATTCTGTCTTTATCGAATGATTTGAACTACCCCAGAAGATATTTTCAAAATATATGCCCAGTTTCAGCTTAGATATTTTCGACACGCATCCTCAGATTTGTTGAGTTTGTTGATGAGGATTCATCTTTGAGGATGTCTCGGTGTGAACTATTTATATGAAATGAAGAAAGAGAAATGATCCATGAAGTGTTACGAAACTCATAATTTGTGTCTAAATAGTAATATTTGGATGCATAACCTGGCTGGGAAGATCAGTAATGTTTGCTATAATGAGATATGCCTGAAATTATCGTGCTTCTGAGTGAGGTGAATAGTGATGCGTGGTACTGTGGAAAGTAAGATTGAACAGGTCCCGATAAAAGTGAGGCACAACGTACGAGTATTGAAATACCAGTGGCGCAGGCTCGATGAAGCGAGACTGGCACAAGTCTGTGCGGTGTGTCAGGTGGCTTTAATGTTTCCGTCGGAGGCACAAGTCATGGGAATGGCTCGGTGCGTGCTGACGACAACCGAGGTTGCAGCGGCAGCTAATGGTCTTGGAGCGTGGGATGGAGCGCCTTACAGGAAACACTACAGTAAAAAAGCGAGCAAAAAAATGGCTCGCTAAAACAGAGAGCCAAATAACCCCTCGTGCGCCGTAGGTGTTGTTGGCTCTGGCCGTGCAATACCTGCAAGACGCGCACGCCGTGCCGCCTGCGCTTCTAATGGAGCTCGGCCCTAATTTGACAACAGTGCTCCCGCACTTGACACGAGTTCAGTCTTCTTGCTCCGAAGCGAACGCTTTCCAGCTATCACGGGAAACTAAGTTCAAGCTATTGCTGTAAATTTTAAGTGCCCTTTTCTATAAGACGTTCATTTACAAAGAGTCAAAATTGTCTCAGAGTTTTAACAAAGTGTTATTACAAGCATAGTACTGAAATTCCTAAATCACATTTGATTAGTCTCAGTTGAGTATCGTATCATCGAGTCATTACTTGAGTGTGACATGACAATGTGCATACGACACATTGCATCCTCCCAGAAGGAAGATTAAATTTATTTTTATTTTTGAACAAAAATCTCTAAATTGGATGATCATAACATGACGTCTTCTTAATCTTTCTGATTTGAGTGCTGAGGGGATACATTTTAAGGAATGCTGCTTTCATAAGTAATAAAAAAGTAAGTATGTTGTTTAATTGCACAATCTCCACTCTGCAGTTAAGTCTTGTGTTTGCGGTTGTCATACGAGGATAAAAACTACAGTTGGAGTCGTAAATACTCGCTTACTCACTTTACCTACGAGATGCTCTGACGAGTATAGGGAAGCTGAGCTCAGACTGGCGCTGGGCTTTCTAAAATTACTACATATGTCTTGAGCTGACAGCCTAAATTGTGCCGTCATTACGACTAAGCCTATATATAGTCTCGGTAAATATAACCTTTTATTTTATTGTTCGTTGGAGAATTTTCTTACGCAGATAGTCAACCAAGTATTTCCTTGATTTAGAGTGAAAATCAGTCTCTTGTAACACAGGGCACACCCAGCCACGGGACATCCTGCCTTGAAGTACGGCGAACCGAGCTCAGAACGTCAGCTTATTGTGTCCATCCTAAATACATACAGATATTGACTTACAATGTACAGTAGCTTCTTTAGAGTGCGCGAAAAATGAAGTACTACATCTAAATTCAAGCATACACTAATCTAGAAGGGAAATGTACCTCAAGATGATGGAACTAAATCCAGAGGACTGAAGGAGACGATGTTGAATCACTAGTCTTATCGACAATGAAATTCTCCTGGTAAATTTTTCGTAATTAAATTTTATTCATGATAGCTTAATGTACTGAAACAAGTGAATGTTTGTAAATGAGTCTCAGGAGACAAAGATTTTCACACAAATGATCTAATCGTATGAACATAATGCACCCAAGATGCTGATAGAGATATTCAGATTATAGGATGTAAACTTTAATAGAGCTCAGTCATATCATATTAGTGTAACTGAAACAGCAGAAAAAGAGTTCTGCTTTCAGGAACCGACTGTAGCTGCGTCGGGCGCAGATGCACAGGGCTGCCCAAATTGTGCGGGGCTGGTCACCGTCACAGGGACTTCTGGAAAGTCGTTGTCAAGGGTCACTTTTGAAGAACATAAAACAAGGTCTGTTTTGGCATTCGTGGTCCAATTGTAAATAATGAAGGGGCCTGGTGCACATGTTGACGGACATCTCGCATGTTAACATATGCACATGGGCCCTGGTCATCTGCCACATGTTCGACATGCTATTTCACATCAATAATGTGGAACATCTGACGACACGTCCGGTCTATCGGTATGAGTGCAAGCCTGCAATGGAAGAGGACGCTTTGATGGCTTCTGAGATACTCCGGAAGTGGAAACACGTGCGGCAAGTTGTCAGACTCCTAAGGACAAACATGGCGTAATATAAAGAGAGTTTACTGTGTTTATTGACTGTATTGTGAACATATTTGAGAATCTTTTGTCAGTAAATTTGTTTAGCAATGTTTCGTGCCGTTATTCATTCAACATTAATTCAAATTTCTATTTTTTCATAAACTGTTACGCCGCCATGCATCTCGACATGCAATAAAACATTGTGTACAAATGTTTCTGTTAAAAGCAGCAACGAAGTCACATGAATGGTAAGGCAGTGCTGCTGGTCAGGTACTGTTGTGTTCGAACTGCTAAATGGAAAGTTGATTTCCCAAGATGATATTCTGTTAATTGCAATTTCTCCTGGTTGACAGAATAATTTATCTGATTTATATATATTACAACGGAAAAATAATAATAATTGAAGAAAAATTGCAGCTATAAGCAGACTTGGAGAGCTATTTTTGATGCCGATGGCGTTCGTTCTACAGGGATGAAAATGAAGATCAACGTACTTTTTCCTGTAGCTTAAATGACCACTTCTGATGCGTCGCTACCTTGAATGAGGTGAGAGATTCAGCTTCCAGGAGGGACTTCTAAAAAGTAGAAAAAGATGCATAACAAGAAGTAAAAATAGTTCGATTTCACATACTCATCAGCCCTTAACAAACCGAATTTATTTGGACGGTAAGCGTTGCCTCAAACTCAATTTTTGCATTTGAATTTAAGTGTAATTGTGTCACACCCTAATATATGAAATTTTAATTGTATGTTTGAGGCCCAGCAGATTTGCTAACGCCGTAACTGAAGGAAACGCGCTTCAGATGCCTCTCCAACTGTACAGAAATCTAGTCTGTTTCAGATTGTTACCTAGGAAATTTGTGTTCAGAGACGCGTTTAAATTGCTTCCACGTGTTTTTCGGTTCCCATACCCGCATTCACTGAGCTGAACTTGCAGCATCATTCGCTTGTCTTGACATCACAGCTTCGTCTTTGAACTTCGACGAGCCTCTGCTTCAGGATTTCCCGGACCACGTTGGAGTCAATTTGAGACAATCAAGACGTAAAATTTTAAGGACTTCCTAAATGGACACCGTTGTCGTTTCATCTTATGTGCCATCACCACCCGCCCGGACCGCCGAGGATGTCAAGAAGAATGAAATGGATCCGTGTCTGCTGCTTGTCTTAAACAATCTATACATTGCTGCGCTATTAAGGGAATATGTACAATTTCCACAATCATTGTTAAGGTAACGCACAGAATATACAGATTGTGGTTCACTTCTAAATCCTAAAAATAATTTTTTCTTCAGTTATGATATGAGCTGGAAATGTATCAATTTATGAATATTCAAAAAACGTCTTTCGTACTTGGTTCTGATGAATTTGTTTCTGTGTGTAATATAACATCACAAAACAAAGATTTTGAGGGGCAGAACGGGAGTTCTATAAGAATATACTATACATATTTCCCTTTTCTACGACACTCTCTTCTCACTTACCACGAAACGTCAAAGTCATGCAGGTGAAATAAATTACGCCAAGGAATTCGAAAAACACTAGTACAACGCATCCTGAAAGTTACTAATCTCTCTATAAGATCTAATTTCTCTTCAAGCGCTAGAATCACACGCAACAGGAATATTTCACTGTAACGATATTTTGAATAATGTCTGAGAATTCTAGCAATGCTGCCATAAAATCATCGCCTGAAAAGAAGTTCAGAGAATAAAGCTGAATCAAACTGCATGGCCTTTATTCTAGAACTGAACGAATCTATGTACCGTGTGCAGTGGTTCACAACCAGGGTGTGGTGTGGGTGTACCGTGTGCAGTGATTCAAAACCAGGGTGTGGTGTGGGTGTTCTGTGAGGAGTGGTTCACAACCAGGGTTGTATGTGGATGTCCTGTGTGGAGTAGTTCACAACTACGATAAGTTGTGAGCTTGAGCGCTCAAATTAGTTTTCGAATCGAAGAGCAAACGTAAAAACTGATTTCCCTTTGGACTCAGTCATTGTATTAAAATGTCGTTGTTCAAAATTGTCTGCCTAGTAATTTACTGAACATTTCTTTTATATATATGTGTAAATACGAACGACTTCAGAGATCGAATTCGTGAACTGTTGATCTAAAGCAACGACGACTATCCCCATACCTCCTCTAATTCATCTGTTACATGAATATGGAAACGACGCAGTAACGTAAAACCAAGTTTTGTGAAGTTCTGTCTAAAAAAGAGACTCGAAAAAGCTAAAATTACTCACCGGCTTTGCTGAAATCAGTGAAATAGGACGACGGCGAGATACACGGAATACAATAACTCTCAGAAACACTTATATCAGAAACACTTATATTACGGGCAAGGCACATCACGAGTCGTATCTGGTGAAGCTGATAATTACAGCAGGGTTTGTGCTCTCAAGGACCTCCACGTGATCCCCAAAATGGAATGTTTATCGCAGTAAATTTTAGAGTCAACACTGGGAAAGGCAGGTTTGGTGAGCCGCTCGTGGTCATGGAACATATTTGCGAAAGAACTTCAGGCAGTTTACATTAGAAGTTATCGCAAATGAATGCGATTTACTTATTATAAGATCTAAATATCGCACAGCAGAGATTTAATAATGGCTATTGGATGCTTGGACGAAAGGTACGAGAATATACTTGGCCCAAATTATGGCTACGAAGCCATGGAGCACAGACGGTTGAATTTATCTGAGACAAGAGCAGCTGTAGTATCTTCCTAAAGTTTGCTTAAAGGATTATCGTTATTATTTATCAGCCCAAGTACTAAAGTTAAGTATAGAATTACTCTCAGTAGAATTTATTGAGTGACTTCAGTTTTTGCTTAGGGTAGTTAGTGACTTTGTATTTATCACCAACGACTTGATGCCTGGAATATTTGATACAGACAAACATAAATGCGTGCGCTTCTAAATACTGGATAAAATAAACAAGTGATATGGAATTTATCCATGTTATCATGTCCTCACGTCCTCTACACATAAACCTGTTAGGCCTGAAACGCGCTGGCAAACAAACAGATAATTACCCAGCCACACGCCGATGGAATTCGAGTGGGCACACCAGCAGGGCACCCGCATTCACGGCAACCGTTGCGCCAATTATTGCGGCGCTCCCTCCCCGCAGCCCTCATGGCCTCCCAGTAACCGGAAGCTCCTCACAGCTCTTGAGTTACCCCGCGTCAAGTGCGCCTTCTGTCGGCGGCTCTCAGCCGGGAGGGGAGTTCCAAAACGGGCGGCACGAACAAAAACAAACCTGATGATTAGAGC
Organism: Orchestia grillus; assembly: GCA_014899125.1. Classification (NCBI taxonomy): domain Eukaryota; kingdom Metazoa; phylum Arthropoda; class Malacostraca; order Amphipoda; family Talitridae; genus Orchestia; species Orchestia grillus. Next base: position 4,645 of record VOMN01048922.1, on the reverse strand, counting down.
TGCCGTCACACTAGGCCTCCGCTGATAACGCCTTGTTTTCGGTTCGCTTTTGCACTAAAAAATTCTCGAGCCGTTGAAAGACGCTCTGAGAGGGGTGCTTGAAAGCATGCCTCACAGACTCGTTCAATTTTCAACAGGAAGCGGCCGTTGAGCTGGTGTTCCTGAGGACAGGATTTACTCGGCCGTTTTTCTTCCCCAAATTCACTAATACCGAGTTGTAATTCTTTCATCAATAAAAAAATTCTTTGATCTGACTAGAATTTAATATTGCTTTAGAGAATGAACGAAGTAGAGGGTTAAATGCAGCCATTTTTCGTTTATTATCTGTATAGGCCTGGTAAGAGGACAGGTCTTTTAATCAGGTGGTCGAGGGCAACGACAGAACTACTTGATTTAAAATTATCCAATTGAGATAGAAATACTCTTTTTGTTCGAGGTAAAGTACAACTCAAATTGGTGAGACTCGTCTTCACCTCAGAGGTCATACCAAACAGAAAAGTTTAATCAATTTCAGTTATGTGTATTTGATTGTGACACAGGGTTCTGAAAGTCATACAAAAATGTTGATGATGTTTTTTAGTTTTTCTAATATAGTTCCAAAGGAACGAATTTTGCGAGTTCTGGAGACAACAAGGCCAGGACTACACCCCAACACAACGGCTAGAGGACAAGAGTTTGTGAAAATTGCTTCCATGCTGGCAATGACTCGGTAAATACAAACAAAAATGGTTTATGAAACCCATTGATAATGAATAGCTCGAAACTATGTTCACAATTCGTGTTTCAGTCTTTTCTATTAAAAATTGATGTATTTGTCTTTAAGTCATGGACGAAAATTTTCCACCCCGTTAGATGGGCGGTATGAGTATGCGAGATACTCGGTCTGTATTGTGCTTCATTCAAGGGATAACATTTGGAGGCAGATTTATACAATCATTTTGTGTTCAACTCCTCTCAAATTTCAAATAATATTCAAGCTTATGAATTACCGTACAACGTTTTTGTACCTTGATGAGGTACTGTTTTGATACAGCTCTGTTGATGCAGCTTTGCATGATGCAGCTGCGTTGATGTGGCTTTGTTAATGTAGCACAATATAACTACCCACTTACATATTTATTACCAGGTATCGGGGCCATGTCGTCCAATTTCCTAGTCACTTACGAAACCTCAAAGAAAAGGACAAATGACAGGTTGAGTCACATACGCTAACAGTTGGTACAATTTACTCGGTCTATACTGCGGTAATAATTATTATGTTGCAAATTTTATAACCACTCCTTCAAGGGAAAATATTTTTAAAAATACCCGAGCACATGAAAGTTCAACTGTTTATAGTATCTTCCTAATTCAACATCAGTTCAGTTTTAAACATTAGAAATTTGATATAGTTCGCTATCAATAACCAAAAACGAGCCTTCTCCACCCAAATCTCAAGTTGTGAAGAGTTCTTTCGGGCTGCGGAGTTAACAGTGTCCTCAGGTTGTACTGGCTCGACAATCAATGAAACATTTTCTTCCGCTGTACAGTCCAATGTACAACGTTTTTAGGGTAAAATTTCAATAATTAATGTAGGCAAGAATAAAGGTTCCTCTGAAGTACGGTCCACCATGAATTCACTCATAATCAATCACTTATGAAGGGGCTCTATAGATACTATTCTACTCCATCTCCAGAACGAAGAAGGATCTTGTTCTCGGCAGGAGATCGTTCTGCTTGGGTCCATTTCCTTTGGTAGGTGAAATAAGAAAGGCACTCCAGGGAAGGACTTCCGATCAGGCAAATGGAAGCCCAAAGTCATTACATTGACGAGCTTCTTCATAATCCTTCCACACCGAGCGTTGTTCGTCTCTCTGCTGAAACTACCTCGTGCTTTGTTTTTGGCAAGTTCGTTAACGCCTTTTGTTTGTTCTTTCTTCATCACTAAAGTGCAGCATAATCTGGCCAACGGCTTCTGAAGAGAACTTTGAAAAACAACTAGAGCGAGTATTTCTTTAATTGACTTGAGGCTTGGAATGAAGGTCGACTGGACACCAGTCATTAGGTTGACTTTGAGTATATGGCTAAGCGTGGATTTTAGGCCTACTTCGAGGTAAGCTGCCAAATTTTTTGAGGTGAGCCTGATGAGGTATTTCTGCTTTAAGTTGAAGAAGGTACTGAAATATATTACATGTCTGAATTTACTATACAAAACTTTGATATCGACTTTACACAGATTCTAAATCTAATTAGTGCTCGATTTCTCAAAACAGAGTGTCAGAAAAATTGTTATCAAAGTCGTACCATATTGCAGCTGAGAAGCAGAAGCTTAATATTGAGAAACTCATCTCGAGGTGAGGTCAGGCACGATGTTTTTACTAAAAATGCTCTTACTTATAAGCTTTAGATGGAAAGTTGGACATAATGAGACTTCGCTTGAGTTCCAATACTTTCATTTGATTTTTTTCGTAAGAATACTTGCATCCTAAACATTTTATTAATATTGCAGGATTTAAATGTGAAATTATGCACACCAAGCGCTCACTATCTGTGATTGCTGAGAAAGTGTGTCAAAGTAACCTCCAAGTATGCCAATAAACACCGATCGATTTACGCAACATTTGCAAGAGTGTGCTCACAGTGGCGTTCTGCTCCCGCCTACCGAGTGAGGCATTATTATCGCTCTGTTTTGGCTCATTTTTCCTGCTGCTCATCTTGAGGGGCCATTCTTCTTAATCAGGGACGGTTGAGTCTATCATGAAGAATCATGCGAGCTCTTCACACGCTGTTCATCAAAACAACACTCCACAACAGAAACATCCAGAACAGCTCCAATGACAGCCTTTCATCAAAGCTACGGCGAAAATGAGCATTTTTAGAGCTGTCTCGGTTTCCTATTGTTTTCTTCATAGTTATCTTCCCTTACGAGTAATGGTATTCATTCTGTTTTCCCATTCCGTTGACTTTTTTCATTATTTTTTTGAGAGTTATGGTATTCACTCTTTAACTTGTCATTGTTTCCTTAATGTACTTTAAATTATTTTTCCCTACGAACACTGAAATACATCATTACTGATCAACGCATACATAAATATTCCTGTAACACACATAGACCCGAATGCGGTGCACTATCTCAAATATACTCCATCATAATAACAAAGTATGTTGTGGACTGGTTTCTCAAGGGCATGATGTTAATCTTTTGTTCATACTACCTAGAAAATATTCGCACGTGTGTGATGTATTGATATATGTAGGTGTACCTCGTAAAGTTGCTGCGACGCAAACGGCAGGGCATGCGACTGATCCACTTGCGTGATGTGCCCTGCCTCTGCCAGCCCCTCGCTGAGGTGATGGTGACATCAGTCTCTATCATGACGCTGCAGTGCTCGAGTTAACTTAGCGTCGAGTGTAAAGCGTGCCGAATGCTGCTCAGTTAACGTTGAATTTTGCCGTTAATGGAAAGTGGAAAGAGTGGATGAAAATTTCTTAATAGAAGTATGAAATTTTGCCAATGCTTTACACTCTGACGAAACTGAACATGGTCTCATAGAAGTGGTATTAATTTGTGTTCACCTCGCGAAAGCGAAACATGACATGATCCTTCAGGAAATGCTAATACAGTTCAAACATTATTTATAGGATAGATTATGTGCTTTATTGTGTGAGTAAGCCGTTTTTCATCTACCCTAAGTTTGCTTTAGGAGAGCTAAGCATCGAGAACGCTTTTGACCTTGGTTCCGAAAATTCAAAAGTCACACACGTTTTAATTTTGTACACCTTTCAATAAGAAAGAAGCGCTGACTCTTGCCTCATATTGAGCTGGCATTATACTACCATACTTGACTTTATAGGAGCAGTTGCTCGTCTAATTCTGCATTAAAACATTACCAAGTCCTCTCAAATGGTTGTCGGCTGCTTTTCCCATTCCAGGGTCCACAATGACGTGTTAAAGAGTGAAAGCATGATGTCTGCCGAAGTTCCTGAAACTGATGTTTATGTTATACCAAAACTTTGTTCATCTTGCTAGCTTGCTTGTTGGTAACCCTGTTCACTCTTCAGAAATAAGAAAAGACAAAAATTCAAAACTTTTCTTTCAGCAATTAAATAAAGTTTTTCCAGCGAATCATGGTAACGGTTCATAGAAACTAAAATGAATGACTTCTTTCACTTTGGCTGTCTGTTAAGAAATAGAGAAGAATCATTAGAGGCTCAAACGGGACTACAAAAAGTGACCCAGCAGGTTACGGGTGGTGTAGTAGGAACGTAAAATTGACTGTTTTCTTCTTATAAAACATTGCTTTTTATGCTTTTTTACTTGTTAAGGATTTACTTACTAAGCTTAATTTGAATTGCTGCTCTCATTGTTTCAATGGATATATGCCAAGACAAAGACAGAGATTTTTTTATGCGTGAGGACTGAAGGAAGGTACAAATGCACTTCACTACGGCAGTCACTAGACACATAGGCAGCACCTCAATCACGCAAGCGCAAATGAGCTCATTCCTCCAAAGTATGAAATATAAACAGAAGGTAACTTAACATGAATAATCATGAATAACATGATTAAGAACATGAATAGTCCGTGAATGACTCTGACTTTCCTTGACGCGAGGAAATGAGTACGCATTCGAAAAAAATCATTTTGCATATCTTTTACAATGA
>VOMN01048916.1:0-11810 GCA_014899125.1 Orchestia grillus | reverse complement strand
TGTCGGAGCGTGAGTGTTTTTCTACTATTTTTTCAATATGAAGCCCTCCAGAATCATTTCTATATCAAGTTCTTGAATGTGAATGGTGACCATCAGACTAAAGATCTATTTCTATTATCATTCTGCCATAAAAAAAGTAGAAGCTACAATTCAGTAGAGAAAAGTTGTCCAGTCACCACACCGTCGCCGTCCGCCCTAGCATCTCGAGTCCAATTTCTCTCTCCAATATTCTTGTATTGACGATCTGAGGGGTCCCTTCGGGGGCCTCGCCAGTGCAAGCGAACCCTGTCCTTCCTGTGACTGGGCTTCGTTAAATCGTTCAATGATAGCAATCATAGTTTATGTACCTTACGTGAACATGACTTGAACTGTAAAGAATATTCACTACGAGCACGATTGCCTAAATCTCCCCAATATATTTTGTTGAATTCCGATCGACCTTTAACACTTTGCCTCCGAAGTGGGTTATATATTGTACACGCGATAGTCTACCTAACCTAATGTAACCAAAGCAATATCATGTATGAATACAAATTTTCAAGTTTACGTCCAATTTGTGTTCTCCACTCGAATAAGCTAGTTCTAATTAGAAATAAAAATTAATAGGGTAACCAAGTTTGTGAAACCAAAATCATTCAATTTTAAGTTCATAGCAGAGATATTTGTCGGCATGTAACTTTACCTGCGTGGAGAATCGTAGTCAACTTGTTAATGCCGTTCTTGGCTTTGCAGCAACGAGCAACGGGCAGCGCTCGCCGTGTTGAGTTGTGCGAGTGTGTTGATCATCTTTCGGGGGTTTGTAGCCGTAAGAAATTCTGTCTTAACTGTTATGAATGAATGAACGATTTCATTTATGCAGTAGTTTATGCTACAATTCCAATTAAAAATTAGGTATTTGCAGTTGTATTTACAAATTTTTGCAAGGTTAACAGTATTGTCGAGAAAGGTCATTTTCACCGAATTATGTGTAAGCCTTATAAACTTTGACTTGCAAAATCTTTGTTTTACAGAAACCTGTGAATATCATTGGTTCTCATACATCTATCTGGTCGTAAGAGACTTGCTTCAAAGGTGTATTCATAGTAGTTTATTAAATACTGAAAAAGTGTGCTTTTTATGAATTAACTCAGTTTAATAGGGTTATATCATTTGTATCCCTTTTCGAAAGTTACCAACGTAGAAAAAAGTTGTTTCTTGTTGTAACTTGAACTAGTGTCAGGCATCACCAGAGTTATTTCGAACGGCGAGCGTTGGAATTGATTTCGTCTTGGCTTCAGGTCTACATTAATGAACAAATTTCACATTGAAATAAAGCGTGCTTCATCGAGGGACTCGTGATCTCAGGTGCCACTGTGAGCCGCAAATTGGCCTAAAATTCAGGTCGCAAGATGGCGCTCTACTTCAGGGCCGCTGCCGTCGCCGTGCACCTCAGTCACGTCGCTGTAGCGCTGCCGCCCGTCATCAGAGTCGGTGGGTGCATCACTGTTGTAACCTGTTAACGACCAAACTATTTTGGCGATACGGCTGCACTTAGCTTTGTAAAAGACCCAATTTGCTGCCTGATGAATATCTTCAATTAGATTGCATTTAGAGTTTCACTAAAAAACTAGCAGTATCCTAATGCCGTTTCATGAGGATGCTGCTAGTTGTGTTGTTCTGGTCGCTTATGAGTTAACCTTTTACTGTGATTTTTCTTGATGTTTCTATGAAGACTACTCTCAAGAATTATTGGTAGTTATAAAATGCAGTTTAATCTTGATTTTTTTGTTTAATTCCAAACTAGGGTTAATGTGCCCACTAGTGCATAAAATGAGAATGACTGCTGTCGCAATGTTTCGTCCACTTATGAAATAAGTTGGTCTGTTTTTTAAGTTTGAGCACAAAATATTTCCTTGGTATTCAGGGCATAAGGATTATGTCGCTTTTGGAAGCTGTATTAGGTTGAGGCCCTCTGTCATATTGCATTCCACTTGATTTCGTTTAGGCTCTCAAAAAATAACTTATAACCGGTGATATTACACTAGTTAAACTAGTGAAGGTATATGATATAAATTACTATTAAACCGTTTTAGAATCATGTACTGAATCAGCAAACTCGAATATGCAAAATCAGGATATTAATGCTTTTTTTGGGTATTTGTGCGAGTTCTTTCACGTATATCTTTTAACTGCCGGCGCATGGCAAAGAATAGCTCGACTCATGAAAGGCTTTTATCGCACAAACTTTTGAAGAACATTGTTCACATATGTCCAAAATTACTGGGAATTGTGAAAATTATTAATGTTTAAAGTTTAAAGTAAAGGGTAAAATTACTGTAATGAAAATTTTCAGTTTTCCCCTTCTTTCATAAAGTTGTGATGCAGGCTTACGTCACATATTTTCAGTAATACTCTTCTGTGTCATGATGCATAAATCAGGTTTATGTTCACATATCTTTTCAAGTACCTATCGGGGTACGAAATAAACGTTAGATAGGCTTTAAATTCCAACTTGTTCCATCAAAGTTTACATGTTTTACCAGCGAGTTCCTGGATAGGTGTATGGGTGTGGTTGGCGTGAACTTTGCGGGCTGCCTGTGTCTACCTCCCTTTGTTGTAATTCAGCCTTCGACTGTCTGTCATGTCGCCCTGGCAAAACTATGCAATTCTTGTGGGTAATTCATCCTTCCCAAATGCCAGCAATAAGCCGACGGGTCATCGAAAGCGCTCTGTAAGGTAAGTTTTCCTTCGGTCTATTTAGTATTATTTCTTAATTTCATTCCTAGCAAAATAATTGACAATTCCCATTTTTGAGTTTGAAACTGTGCATTTCAATCATACTTGTTTTATCCAAATAAGTTGAAGTTGCGAGAAGGAAAAAGCCTCGAGAAAAAAAGTAACGCAAGGCTANTCGCACCTAGAGAAGTCATATTGTATGTTAAATTGACTCTCCTACATGTAAAACGCTGACGTATGGATTGACTTGACTCATCAGTGGTGTGAATCTGTAACAAATTTGCATAATTTGCTTCAAAGTTTTTGCAAATAATTGGATACTGAATACACACTAAAAATAAATTTTTACTCTATATAAATATAACATTGAAAAAGTATAGGTTCGAGGACCCATTTCAACGGAAATACTTTATTTGTATCGTCAAGTTTGAGTTTTTGTTTAAAAATGTATAATTACTCTAATATGCGCAAATTGTAAAAACCAGAACGGCAGTTTAAGCTTACGGTATAATTTTTGCAGGTTTACAGTTTAAGCATTGTAGGGTCACTAAATATTTCTTGCCGGAAGCCTACGCTTAATGATACCAATAGTGCATTTCCGTTCTAACTGGCTGAGCGATAATTTATTTTATTTAAATTTTATGTACATGCTTTTTGTACGTGTTCTGTATCCAAATTATTTTCAAAAAGTTTGTAGTAAATTATATGATTTTGTTACAGATTCATACCACTGATGTCCAGTGACTCAAAACTTCTGATTTTTACGCGCAGGAAAGTTAATTTTAAAGTATATTTTCTCCAGATGCGGCTCTTCTTGCCCTACTTTTGATCTCGAGACTTGTACTACATTTATTCCTTGTATAACAAGGTGAGCAAAATTATGGCGACGTAATTTCAAGGATAGGAAGACTTTTTTATCGCAGAGGTATGTAATTAATTTATAGTTTATTTGAAAGCTTATGTTATCGGTTTTTTAGAATTGTATGTATTTTTCAAAGACTAATACTATTCTATTCCACAACATGAAAGTAAGAGCAATTCGTCCAAAGCAAAAATATTAGACGTTCGTCCTGAAACTGCATGTAAAGTTGTGAACAAATATAAAGAAATTTGTACCACCTGCAATCGACCAGGCCAAGGCAGAAAACTGTTCGAACGTCGCAACTCGCCAAAAACTCGCAAAAATAGTCGAGAAGAAATCTTCGTCGTTCGGCTAGCAAGTTTTCTGCAAAAGCTTAGGTTTGAAGTATCGCGAACACTTTCCTGTGAAATACTGAAAAGGCACGAGCTTCCAACCATTTATGAAATAATGTGGCTCGACAGATGTCGACACATCATCAATCACATGGAGGAAGGCGTGTTCCTAATTTGGTATCCACTGATGAGAAGGAAGTCTGTCTTCATATAAGAATAAACGAACAGAACGACCGAGATTGGGGCACAGATGGGTCAGAGAAAGGAAGAAGAGTGAATCGAGAGCTTCACTGTCTGTGATGGTGTGAGCTGCGATCGCTGCTACTAACTGGGTCTCCTCTCGTTTTTGTTCCTTTGGGGGTAAGATTTACAGCCAGCTTACATTTCTGATATCTTAGAAGCAAAACTGCTTCCGTGAGCCCGTGGACACTGATGCTGCATTTTGGTGCTTCAACAATACTTTACTCCACTACTGTCAATTCCCACTAGCTCCGACGGCCGTGATCGTATAGTGGTTAGTACATTGCGTTGTGGCCGCATTTTTCACGGGACTGCGGAGTACTTCCCTTGGAAAAGGAAGTTTAAACCTCGCATCCCCCACTACACCAATAGTTGTAAGGCATTGAAAACCCAACGGTAAAACGTGTTGAAATAAATGAAGGTTCTATCGTAAGGCTTCAGAATGACTCGAAGTTGGATTCAGGCAGACATACCGACGTTTATCATCTAAGGTGAATGACCCCCTCGAGTCTGGATCTGAACCTGCTTGATTTTTCGGTGTGGTCCAACCTAGAGACCAATGTCGGCAGATCTCCTCATGCATCGCTCGATAGTTAATAAATCAATTGATAATGTGAGGGGAAAGTGCTCTGATCCTGCAGGATAGGCTGCGTGCTGCTTGTGAAGCCTTCCAAGAACGATTCCGAATGTTATGAAAAAACAAGAGGTAATTTTGAATAAACCTTTTTTATTGTTGTTGAGGCATCCTCTGCCTGTAATTTCAAATATCAAAATTTACTTTTCCCTGCCTTTTCACTGAAAGAACCGACGAAACTTGTGTTACCATAATTTAGGCGCACCCTGTTTAGTGAAAAAAAGCCATTTTAAAATTTATCAGCCCCACCACAAAAGTTAAGTTCTTTCATCAAATTCTTCTCTTCTTTCAAAATAAGGTTGGAAATTATTCTTTCAACCCAGGAACAAAGGAAAAATTTAAATTTTATTATTGCGACTGGTGGCTGCAAACCAGAGTTTGAGAGCACATTGGGTGTGCCAGTGAGTTCGGACGTGTGCCTGCTGGGACGGTACTGAACGGCCCTCTACTCGCTCATCCTTTCCAGTCTGTAGGGCGGTCACTATACAATTGATGTCTCCGATGATGGGTTCGATCTGGAGTGCTCGTGACCGGTTTCTCCGTTTCCTTAATCCATGTAAAGCATCTCCAGAAACGTATAAATATCGGTGTTACGCTTGGTTTTAGTTTTTGTTTCCCATTACACGAACAATGATGATTATGTGCCTCTGAATTAATTTTTTAGCATTTATTTGGACTCAGTCTGTGAATTTCAACTTTAAAATCTCTGTAGGTTTTTCTACCAATTGGTAATTAATGAGAAAATGTGAATAATCTCAATGTGTAAGCTGTCTGGCTTTAAGTACATAATCAGTAAACCATATAAAATAGTTCCTTAGTACTGACGGCTGATTACGTATCCTAGATGAATGTAAATTTCAATTAAATACGAATCTATTCCGTCTTGAAATGAAAATTTCCTAAAATGACGCAGGAAATGTGTGCCTTAGCGTACTTGATCGAAGGTGCTAGACCTCAGTGAAGTCTTCTGAAGATGTCCTCCCTCAATCCATGTCCCGCGGCTGAGATAATTAGAAGCGCCTTTCCAGCAGCCCCTTCATCCTCCCAAAAGGGGGCCGCTTTTTAATTGGGGCCCTAGAAGGTGTCGTCCGTCGGTCCGCTCCGTATTTAGGATCGGCCGTATTCCCTGGAATTGAGCGGCGCAGGAAGAATTCACGACAGTGTTCCACGACGTTTTCAAGGGAGTAATTTATATTACCATTCATATCAAAGTCGTATCAAAGGGAAGGAGAGGGTTTTCGCGGAATTGATTCCGTACGAGTCGGATATTTATTTTAATGACATTTTTTAGGAAATGAAATGATTTTCACCAAGTGAGAATCGTAGATAAGATGCTGTTTCAAAGAAGAGTGTATATACATATAGTACTCTACTGTGAACTTGATCTAAGCTTCATAACACTTACTGAATGGTATCAATTTGTAAAATCAATATAGGCTCTTGGACATACTCAATGTTTTTCGATGTTGTATCTATGAGTTATCATTATAAGGAAGCGTATTCAGATATTTTTTTACGATGTGAGCAGTTATAATGTATTTTCATTCTACCATTTTGAAATGTTCATGAAGAAGAAGAACAGGTGCGATACACTGATGCGTTCAAACGAAAGTTAGGAACTATCACATGATGACTTATGGGACTACCGCCTCCTGAACGGAACTCAATACCAACAAAACGGAATATATTTCATTGAATACATTAAAACCGATGACGAAAATTTCTTCTAGTCTGAACGTTAGGATGCGAAGATTTTCTGATTAAGTCCTGTATGATTCAGGCGAGTGCAAGAGTTTCCTCCAGTTTATTACATCATCAGTTGAAGACGAGTCGTGAAATATTAGTGTTCTTTTTTTTTAAAAATTGGTAAAGCACAAACTTAGTAATTGTATATTTGTACGTTATGTAATTTATATTTAGTGCTTATTCGTTGTAAAAAGTCTTGAATACTACCACTGCCTTTAATGCAGGACTATATTTTCTGCGACCATTAACGCTGAAATTTATTTTTTTGCAGCCATTAAATGCTTAAATATATTTTCTGCTATTAATATAATTGATCTAAAAATCGTATATTTAGATCACGAATCACAGCTGTACAATTGAGGCTTGTATCAGACACACGCATTATCCCTTAGAATCAGAACTATCAATTAGAGTCAAATATTTCTTGATGGAACTGAAACGCGAAAATTCGCTGTCAAGTCAATATCTCTTATTTTCTGAAAGGGTGAAATAATATGTCGGCATTGAAATGTTATACATTTCAATATTGTGCCACAAAGTCAGGCAATAGTTCACTGTTTTGCGTATGGATTTGCCTGGAACCCTAAAGACTAAATTAGACTGAATAATTTGTAAGGAGTTCAATGAAATTTTCCTCTCAGGCAGCACGAAATATAGTGAGACTTCGATGTCACTCTTTTTTTCTAATCATTTCATTCTGCTTTATGTATAATTCTTACGAGTGCCCCTCTAGGTCATAAAAATCTCCATGCAAAGGTAAAGAACTCTGCCGATATTTTGACCGATCTATAAGTTAATAAAAAGTGCTGTAAAAAGTTATGGGGTATTAGAAAAGCGCAGATTGAATTCCTTGACCGGCAATTTATATGCCTTGTAAATTCTAGCGTAATCTGTGTAGCTCAAAGCGATTTGTCGTCGAGATGTAAAGCATGACAAACATGTGCTATCAGCCACGTGTTACTTTTCACTAGATTGTTGAGAACATCAGGCCTTCGTTCAAGGAAAGAGATAGTTCCTGTTAAGAAGTTACACAAATTTCTTGTCTCTGTCGAAAGAAACCTATCCTCAGGTCAGGACTTTCATTTTATGATAATTTTCTGTTTCCCGGTCGCGCTGTTGAAATTATAGTCGTTAAAAGTACGGTTTTATTCTGGCTTTACCTCCTGGATGCACCCGTGGGGCTACCTTTGTCAACTCATCTCCTAGCATTCTCATACCCAAGGGATTGAGGAAGGCTAGGATTTGAGTTACAGGGTGCTCTCGTATAATGCCCGAAATCGCAGGAAGCCGCCGTTGAATTACTTTGTGTTTCAGTTTTGTGATGGAAATGACAACTTGGTTCCGCTAGACATGCAGATGTGTCGCCCGTTGGTTTGCCCAAGTGATGCTACGCGAGATCGAGAGAATTTTACGTGCGACTAAAACTGAAATTTTATTGCAGTGTTGTTGTTGTTGCAGCTTTGTTTCAGTAGGTATCTTGAATTGAAAAATATTTTGTGAATAAATATAAACCATTTCGTTCAGCGTTGATCCTTTAGATGATGTTTTGTAGTGCAATAAATGCTGTAATTGAAATATTGAGGAGTTAAATAAGCTGTGCGTGTTGCTGTCGATTGCGCAAATTGAAAAGCTTTGAATTTAGCACAATCGATGATAAAAACTCCATTTTTTGGCTTTCTGTGAAATTTTAAACCTCTTTTCAAGATGTTTTATTCAAAATTAAGAATTGTATATCATATTTTGCTCCAGTCCTATAGAGTCCAAACAATTCTCTCACTCAATATTTCACAATTTCAGCTGCCAATTACCCGTAAGATAAAAGTTGAGAATCTTCGAACGCTGTATGAGCTTAAGGCCCACAGCAACAACGGGGACTGTCAGTCCAGCCAGTGTGCCAGACGCGGGACCTGTACACAGTGTACAAATTTTGAAATTTAAATTCCCTTACAGTGTCACCTTGTACGCCTGCCCTGGTGCAGCGGCGGAACGGCATTTGTTACGACAAATATGTTCTATTAAACAGTCTCAAACACTCGAACAATCGAACATTGAAGACACAGAGAAGGATTGACTTAGACCATCGAAGTTTGTTGACCCAGGCGATTGACTTAAATAATTGGTTTCTATAGATACAGGGAAGGATAAACTTGAGTAATTAATCAAAGTATGTAGACGCAGGTAAGAATCGACTCCAACAATTGATGTTTGTAAACACAAGGAAAGATCGACTCAAACAATCGATGTTTGTAGACACAGGGAAGGATTAATTTAAATAATCTGAGGTTGTATACACAGGGCCGAAATCATTGCGTAAAGATTCTTATTAATTAAGTGCAGGCAGATGAACGAGTAGTTGCAGTAAATTCTACTCGTAGATCTTATTCCTTAGCTCGAATAATCTAACTGCGGATAAGATGTGTCACGTTGAAACCGATTGTGCTGTGCCTTTGCAACGATTGGGCTCAACATTTCAAAAAAAGGATTTTTAATGCTAGTGTTTTCTTCGTATCAGTCCAATTCTCCGAAAAGTTCCGAGAAGTGATGATATAATTTATGATTTCTTATTAAATAACCTTTCGCTATTTTCTGCATTTTTAGAAGTTATCAAGCATTACCTTTTATTTATTGCTTATCTTGACAGTGTCCGATCGGCTTGCGTGTCAGACTCCTTTTTCCAAAACTATCAAATAACGCATCTTAGCTAGTGGGTTAAAAGAATACTCACTTGAAAATTATGTTATTGAAAATTCAAAAAATTCAGGAATCCTTTTTCAACGATGAGCCCTTAAAATTCACAAAGTTTTCTGAGAAGAGCGAGACGTGTGATGCCGTCTAATTGGGTTCAGAAGCAACGATCAGTCTGCCAGCGCCAAGCAAGAGCAACGTGCATATGACAGCCATCATCGGCAGCCGTGACTCAGCGCTCTGGAGACGCTTCGTTAGAATAAGGGCCACCTATTGGGATGCTGTGGGCCTAACTTTGTTTTCACATACTTGCACTCCAACGATCTCTGGAGAATAATGTTCGGCTTGGATCCGTTCACGAAAATAGTATTGATTCCACACTGTAGAACTCTCTACCAATCGTAAGTGTAGTATAGTTTTAGAGTCATTGCATTCATGAAATCTATTGTACTCCTTCTAAAGGCTGTTTTTACTCGGTTTCGTCAGTTAGATGCATTACATAGTAATCTTCAGCCACTATCGGATGAATATATGATTCAATTACTTAAGGTTTATGACTGAATAATTGAAATTTTTCATTTATTAAAATGCTTAGAGTTGATTTAAGACTCGAAACTTGCAAATGAAATGATAATGCCAGGTTAGCCCTCGCTGGAGTTTAAGAAAGGTATGCATCAATTGAGCTAACAATTTCTAGCGAATTGAAAAAGTTACAATTCAATATATGCCATTAAATTCAGTCGGAGAAATGAACGTTGAGCAATAGCAAACACGTTTTATATTTGTCTAAGAAATAAATTTAGGTTGTGCGCAGTATGCTTGAATTGTAATTTAAATTGCTTGCCTACGCATTCACACAAAGGAACGGTCGTACGTTGCTTTGTGAGTGGCGGGCCACACACTAGATGTGAAAAAATTTTCATTACGGTCGTACAAATAAATATGTAATTGAAGATTATCGGTTAAAACTTTTTTAAATTGGCCAATCAAAACGTCCGAAGTCAAACTAAAAGCTCTTTGTTGTAAAGTATTTATTGATTCTGAGTTTGTCCTTGGTAGAATTACTGCAATAAAAATGCTGGAACTGTACGTTAGAAATTATTACTAAGTATGCTACTTCCAATAATTCGGTGCATGGAGACGGGAAAAGGGTAGGGTAGTGTGAATAACTTTGCGCCCGAATGAATTTGCATTTGACAATTTCGAGTTTATTTTGAGTTATCGGAAAAATTTAGTCGTTGAGGAGACATTTACGTTATTAGCGTGAACGAGTACTTCTACCTTGTCTTCGTGAGTGTTCATCTCCGGGATGTGCCGGAGAGCGCGAACGAAGCGGCTACGGAAGACGACAGTTGGCAAGGAAGAGGAAATTGCTTTCGCCTCTCGTGAAGCCCTGCTGTTCAAAGCAGTGAAGTAAATTTGTATGAAAGGGAAAAATACTTGGTTATAAAAGTGTTGAGGTGCTACTGTTCGAAATGAACGATTTACTTACTCGTTCGTGCAAAAGAACTGAAGCACTTCAATCAGAACAAAAACGATGTAGCTCTTCCGTACAAACTAAAGAAGTGAAATGGTTCACGGTGTGTACATAGACATGAATAAAGACGTAACAGAACACCGACACATTGCTTTGTTACCAGACTTTGATCTTAGCGAAGCTGTCAAAGATGAATTTTGGATAAGATGCTTTTGAATGAACCGTTAAGCCCTCTTAATTCCCTGATGCGCTAAGCTGGGATGAAATCTCCTCTATTATGGCATTCCTCACGCGCGAATGAAGGTGGATTGGAATGAATTCTTGCTTCGCATTCCCATTTCGGCGCTGCAAGGTGACTGGAACGGAAGAGCAGAGACGGTCCGGTAATTGTTCAGCATCCACGTTATCGAGCGCGGGAGATGCCCTCCGCTGTGTAGGGGGGATCAAGTCTTGACATTCTGATCTTGGATCGCCTGGAGTTTGACGATGGAGGATTATTGAAATTTGGAAATTGAGTGAAAATGGAAGGGTTTAACTGCATAATTGAGTGTCAATTTAAGAGCATGAAGAAAAAGCACCGTAAGTAAATAGAACAGTGACGCTTTGTAAAAGGTATTCAAATAAAATGTTTCAAGGATTGTGGCAATAAGGAGGGAAATTAAAGTCTTTGTTGCTTCAATTTTATTTTGCTGGTGATTTAATAATTTTTATAGCCAAAGCAAAAGAAGGTAACTTTCAAATTCAAGATAGATGAATACACGTGCAGTATAATTCACCCTAAAGGTAGGTGTAAGAGACTATTTTGGTTATGATTAAACGTTCCTCCATAACAGATATGAGTTCAAACAATAAATATTTTCAGTCATACAGGTCTTAGACGTTATTTTCCATGCGTCTCTTTTTTTAAGCAGCCATGCACGATCAATATCCCTTGTCTAAGCTCAATTGGCAGACTGTTCTATGTTTTCCAAAGCTCCTAATCATTATGTTATACCACGGGATTGAAGTTTGGCTGCTCTACTTAGCGGTTTTTCTTAATAAATAACTAATTTGTAACTCGTAGAACTGAAATACGAATTCAGATATAGGCTTATTAGTGGGGAATCTAATCCTGAGTAT
>VOMN01048908.1:0-64792 GCA_014899125.1 Orchestia grillus | reverse complement strand
TGTTTCAATGAAGGCTATGTTGTGATGTATGTATGTTATGAGGCCAACACCTCCGTCTTGGGTTTGAGATCTTGTCTTATTGTTGTGTTGTTAGGAATGTTAGGTGTTTTATGTGTGTTTTGAGCTTCGTTTCTTATATCATCGCTAAATGTATATTGTGTTTGTGGATAATGAAGGCTTTCAGAGTAAACACAGGGTGGACGTTTTTAATAGTTTATTTGGTGAGCAAGTGTTTGAAGACAATGAGTGACAAGCTTTGATGGGGAGGACAGACGTACAGACACGACTTGCCTTTGTGGGCTCCATGGCGTACTGCTAGCGTGATGGCCTCGTCACCGAGAAGACCCTGGTTCAAACCTCGGCTCATGCATTCGAAGAATTTCCAAGTAAGCAGGGAATACTTTCCTTGGAAAAGGAAGTTTAAACCTCACATTCTTCACATCCCTCACCATGCCAGCATTTGTAAGGCTTTGAAAACCCAACGGTGAAACGTGCTAGAACAATAAATATCCTAAAGGTTCTTGTAACGCCTGTAACAGAACTTAGAGCAATGACTCAGCACGCATAGATCCAGTCTTCGCCGTCGAGGCTACCTTTGATTACGTCCTTACGTAAGGCAGTACAAACTAGAAAACGGCAAATTCAGGGAAGACGAAAACATTCAGGATACAGTATAATATTCAACACAATGATATTCAACATATGAAACGTTTAAGTTCCATGTATTTTGCGAGTAGACCGTTAATTTTTATTTGTAGGATGCTGATTTTGCGTTGGTTTCTCCTGTTAGTTGTGAATATTCGATTTTATGGTGTTGGTTATGTAGAAAGTGTTGGAAAGGGTATTGGAGGCGACGGTGATGGTGGAAGTGGTATAAGCGGTGTTAGAGGTGATAGTAAAGTGTAATTTTTATTTGTTTGAAGTGGTGAGGGCTGGCCCGAGGCAGATACTGTTAGTGTTGTGTGTGGGGTGTTGTTTGTTGGCTGTTGTGTGGTCGGGGGGNACCATTCACCACATTAACTGCAAAGAACAGAGCCACCACCAGCGCGAATAGATGTAATTTGTTTGGTGCATGTTTTACATGTGTATGTGCGGGGACCTGGGTTTTGTTCTGTCTCCGGCTATCAGTAGGAGAAGGGACTCAGTGGCCGGGTCACTAAGCCTCATACTGACAACACGTCGGACGATCCGGCGGGTGGTGCCACCCCGGACGCTGCGCCCATGAGAAACTTTCTTTCTTCGACCTCCCCGTGGGGCTGTTTGAAGGAATTTGACCCTCCCGGAGGGGTCCCACGAGGGCGAAGGTGCTCCAACATTGGTATCAGAGATTCTGGAGTTGTTTCAACTACCGAGGTGTTGGTCCTTTAGCTGAGGTATCCGTCAAAGTGAACAAACATGGCTACTCTGAGCTGATAACCAAGTTTTGCTATTTGCACAATATCTGAATACGCAAAGGCATGTTGCTTTGGTTATTTTTCAGGATGATATGCTGCATGCATCGGATCATAACTCATTAATTGGCAAGTCATTGATTCAGGATGTCAGGCATTTAGATTGGCCGGCTGAACCCCCAGACATGAACCCAACGGAAAATTTGAGAGACCACATACAACGAAAGGTTAGACCTCAAGAATGTCGTCCACGTATTTTGGCCCCGTTACGAGCTCAATTGATACAAGAGGGGCTTAAATTCATTTAGGTATATATTATAACCCTCGTGGACTCGATACAGCGCAGAATTGTTGCCATTATTCGTGCCGGTCGAGGTCGTAAACCGTATTTGTATTAGGTGACTAATTGTTTATCCAGGAAGCTGATTCAACGTGTTTAATTTACACTTGTTTAAACTGTCAAACAAAAGGGACGCCTTTCGTATCTCAATATTAAAAAAACTGAGAATGACTGGGTTTTAAAGGGATTAACAGTTTATACCCCGACGACGTGTGTGAAATGAAATAGGGATCCCTATTAAAATTCAGCCTCCAATAAAATTTTGGAACTTGGTCAGCTAAGTTATGGAAGTCTTTCTCCCGTGGTGCGATTGGAAGTGCGCTTCCATAAAACGAACGATTGGGTTTGTAAAGGCTGACAAGTTCTGATACATACACAGATGAGCTCAGGATATTCGTATTAAACAATCCAACGGGAGAAGTAAATCACATTTTTCATTTACGGGTCAGATCCCCGTTCTTTTACACAGCGTATCAACTTCTTCTACACCACTATTGGGCATGCAACTCGACTAAGTCCATAGCCACTTCAGTTATTTCACCTATACGGACATTTTTCCCATAACAGATTTTTCAGGTAAATTTGAATTTGAAGAAAATTCGAAAATTTTTCTATCCAGGAGTCCTTCCTGTAGCTCCCGCAGGATACACCACAAGCACAAGTGTTCGATGGTGCATCTTGTGTGTTTGATGAAATCCTGCGTCTTCTTCCTCCAAAAGAACAACTTTGCTCAGTGATAAAAAATTCGATGAATTAGGTGTTCTTCTTCAAGCAAGTTTGTCTATTTTCAAGTACGAGTATGTCGCTGTTCCACACAATCACGATTCTAATTCAAAATTGTTGTCTTAAGATTAATGAAATCAATTTCAGAAATACCCAAGGATGAAAAAAATTCTGGTTTTTGTTTTCTCTCTTTTATTGCTGGTCCTCAGCAGAGCATTTTCCTAATCTCTTCATTATCATACACGTCTTCTTCGTTTTTGATTGGGCAGACGATGAACTTGATGTATTGTTCCACCGTCAGTCCATTGGGCAGCATCTGTTTCTCACAGCTGGACAACGTTGAAAAGAACGTAAGACAGTAATTAACAAGATTTGTTAATCCTTTTAATCTTAATGTATAAGTATTTTCGGTGAACCATGTTCAAAGATATACTTTGAGTGACTAACAGTAGATAACCTGTGTGTCCGCTGGTATCCAGATTTAATAGCTGGAGGGGAGGGGGGCTCCATGGCACCCTGGTTAACGTGATAGCCTCACAGCTGAGAAGTAAGGTTCGACTCCCGGCTCAGGGACTGATTTTCACGAAACCACAGAGTGCTTCCCTCGCAAAAGAAGTTAAACCTTTACGTCTCTCACACGTCAGTGGTTGTAGAGCATCGAAAATCGAACGGTGAAACGTGTTGGAATTAATAAAGATATACAAAGTGTATCTCTAGAGGCCTATCGTTTTCGGGATTCGAACGCAGGCGTATGGAAGCATGAAGCCAAAGTACTTCTTAACATTTTCAATTGAATTTTGGTTTAAGGAACATACAGACGAATTTGTTCAAGCAATAATTTTTTATTCAAATTTTCATCGGAGTGCGGTAATTCTTAGGTCTTATCAATTAAATGGGATGTTATTTTGTCCCGCAAGAAAATTTCTATATGCGTTACGAAAACATTCATTTTCATTATGATTGTTTTTATTCTAACAATTCAGTTACATCAGACTTCTGTTAGCTTCTACGCTCACTGTGGCACTCTATATAGCCCAAGCAATTAAACGACCAATAATTATGTAATTCTTCCATGGTACTGGCACGATTGATCTTTGAAGAGTGCGGTTTGCTGAGTAGCTCTTGCGTTTCCCAATGTCATTCAAACTTGCTAATTTGCGATTATGTTTAACAGAAATTAAAAAAAAATATTAAACACTGACTTCCGTTGCACAGGACTTGATAAAGAACTAGCCTCTACTGCTTCTGCCTCGCTTTTAAAGTTTTTGCGACAAGATTCATTTTGACACTGCAATCTCTGGAAGTAAAACATAGTTATTTCAAAAGTAACTAAGCTCACACCACGGATTTTAAAAATAGTTGTTTTGTCAGTTAACTTGCTACCATGCAATGCGTCAAACCTACTAATCGCTTATCACTGAAGACATTTTTTGAACCCTATTTCTCAAGCAATCCATGAGGATACAGTAATAATCATAAGAATGCCCATTACAAGTTCATGCTACTGCTACGAGTGTGCTGACGTGAAAATCTAGGCAACCTTGAGCAACGCAAGGTAGAGAATAGCTCTGAAATGTATGACCGTGCGCGGTCAGTAATAGCACTCACGAACTTTTATTAATTCCAACACGTTTTACCGTTGGGTTTTCAAGTTTCAAGAAGGAAGAAAACTGTGTTATGCAATTGAAAATGAGTTAAAATGCAAGAATGAGATCGTTCGGTAGAAAAATTAATATTTTGTACTGACTTGGACTTGCGTACGTAGCCCATTAGAAGTCTTTGCTTGTTGATGGTGTTGTGACGGTAGTAAACCGGGGTCGGGATAACCGTGAGGATGCCACGCTTGCATACCGGACAACTCCTGTTGAAAAAGACTATCATCAGCATAGCACTGACGTAAACGACTCATACATCTGTTAATTAAGAAAAAGGACTTTTGAAACTAACGTTTAGATTCGTAAGTCTTACTGACTTACCAATGCACTCCTATCGGTTTCAATAGCAAAGCTTTGAACGAAAGCCACTTGGGGATCGTGATTTTGAGAGCCCTAGGACTGTGCTTTTAGATTGAAGTAATTATTTTCTCTAGACAAAGCAAATGATATCTCTGATTTGTTAGACCCAAGTTCTCTGATTAAAGTTTATGGGACTAAATCTTTGATTCTTCTCAGTGAAAAAAATGTTCTTAATGTGTAGTTTATTTTCATAAGTATTTTCGGGATATTATAGGTGGAAAGAAAAGGAATGCTGTAGTAGGAAATTTCCAGTTGTATGTATTTGTCTTATTGCTGGAATTTTGTTCTAGCAGATTTTTCATATCATGATACTCTTTTTTTAAACATCGTTATATTTTTTCAAAAAAACGATTAAAAAAAGGAGCTGTGAAAAGCATAAATTTATAATTCGTGTGTAGAATAAAACTTCTAAGCGTATTTCGTTCCATTTCGAACCCATTTCAAGAAACTTTGCTCTTACAAGTCCTGTACCGTGTCTACCTTCAATCATTATTTAAACTGAATCAGTCAACTGATAAATCATAGTCCAGACTCTTGCGAGTTTTTTCAATCTTCTCTGAATGATATTTGAAAACTTAAGGACGACTTCGAACGTAAATCTACTTCAATAAAAAACAATTTTTATTCAAGACATGCCATCTATATCTCGGAGTACAAACGTCCCTGCAACTCCGAAAGAGCTTAGAATTTCAATTCGAGTGTATCAATGGGTGCACTTTTCGTCTTTTGAAAATCTATTTTTTTCTTTGTTAAACAGCTATAGTTATTGTTGGATTGTTCTGACGCTTGATCACGCGTGACTTCAAGAATTGATAAGTAACATCTTACGAAGAACAGGGTAACGGATGAGAGGGTGAAGGTCAAGAGGGTAACGGACAAGAGAGCAACTGACTAGAGAGTAACGGATAAGACAATAATGGAAAAAAGAGTAATGGATAATTTAAGAGGGTGACGGGCAAAAAAGTAAAATTAATCGAGTTATCTTACTAGATGCATTATGCAACAAATTAAGTTCATTTTATTTCATCCATTGCGAGGAGATTTGATTTTATGAGCCCGAGTAAGTAGATTGATATATCAAGTTTTGTAGACAAAGGATATAATAAAAGTATTATCATACCGCATTTCACACTTTTACCAACGAATTGAAGTTTTCAACTCTCACGAAACATTCATGCGACTGCTCAATATTTAATACCGCAGGTAAGATTTTAAATTTTGTGAGGAGTGGCTCGAAGTATGTAAGAATGCGTAATTTAAGAAAAAAAGTAGCTGATTACTTTTGACTTAAAAATTTATGCATATTCCGGCTATTTCTTGCACACAGAGAAGCACGGTGACGATAACTTCGTTTTGATAAGTAATATTATGCAAGAGCTCGAGAATCGAGGGAAGTCAGATGTGGAAAACAACCGTCATTTGCCGCACGAGATCTCTCACCTGCCCACGTAGCCCCGGCTGTACCATTTAGCGATGCAGCCATAGCAAAACGCGTGTTTGCATCCTGGCAGAGTGCCGTACAACCTTCTCTGAGCTTCGATATTTTCACGACAAATATTACATGATGGAGTAGACTCTGGAGAATTTGTTTCGATACCGGTATTGTTGATGTACATAGGCTCCGTGGGTTCTTTCCTGAAACAATTGCCCATTTTGGCTGATTGGATAAAAAAATGAAAATTTCTATGTATCCTGAAGTAGGAAGGTGACTTTCCATACACCGAACGGTCAGAAACTAGCCCTCACGATCCACTGGTGCTTCTAACAGCGCAAAAGCGGAACTAAATACTAATAAATGTAACCAGTACCACAGACGGTGCTCTAATCAGACTGGAAATCGAGGAGTGTTTACAAAGTCATATCACTGATGAAGAATCAAAATTGACTAATACTAAGCCGAAACAGTCCGAAATTTGATATTTCCGGAATTTGAAGCGTTCTCTTTATGTATAGTTATGTCGTGTGTTTACTGATAATAGACGCGGATACATGCATACAATATATTTAGAAATTACGTATCTACCCAAAAAAGGCGTACGTTCAATTCTAAGCTGTAATGTATTTTAAGGCGACCCAATAACTTCATGCGCCGGATAACTCTAAATGACCAGTACTTATTTAAAGTGTTTAATATCCCAGTCATTAAAAGGTTCACGGAGTGTCAACAGATTAATTAGTGGTTCTAAAATATTTGTACCTAATGACATATTTTCAGGCTGATGCATCAGCAGTTGCACTTGTGCATGTTAACGGGAAAAAGTTTAGAACATATCTATTTCTACTGCTTCATTTCAGTTGGCCTGCTAAAGACAATGAAAGAAGGGGTTTCTCGGAATAGTCGTATCATTCTCACTTTTGGCACAATGCCTATAAAACCCGTCTGCCCATTGGGTAAAGCATGAAAAATCTTGCTTGTACTTCCTCTTGCTGTCCTTCTTTTTCAGCATTAAAATTGTCAGAATAGCTTCGGCATCGCTCATAAAATGTACAAACAACTAACATGTGTTTTACGACCGATTTTTCCATTTTTAGGTGGGTATATCTATATTTTTGACGCTTCTTTTTATTCTTACCTGCATCACTGTCAAAGAGTTTCTGTTCCACCCATTTATTAAAAAGAGGGTAAATGTCAACGTTCTTCATGCTTGTTTGACTGAGCTTTCTGTAATGAGTCAAAACCATTACTAATTTGTACCTCATGTAGCACAGAATAGTATTAAAGTAAAATGCATTACAGAATATGTTTTATTAAGAACACAAAGGGGCATTTGATGAACTTCTATTAGCATGCCAACAAGTTTCCCCATATTAACATTTCTTAGTCAACATCAAGTAAGCATCTGAACTAAATTCTAAACATCCGGAAAATAATCACCTTAGATCATTCATAAACTACTCTCCATCTATTTAGAAATCAAATGATGACGTTCCACCGTACAACAAAGCTCGCATATGGATATGAGAAAATACAATATG
This sequence comes from Orchestia grillus, assembly GCA_014899125.1. Taxonomy (NCBI): domain Eukaryota; kingdom Metazoa; phylum Arthropoda; class Malacostraca; order Amphipoda; family Talitridae; genus Orchestia; species Orchestia grillus. Next base: position 57,347 of record VOMN01048908.1, on the reverse strand, counting down.
AGAAAACAAGGTCTAACCTTGCAACTGCAAGAAAATCATAGCAAATAAATATTTGATATAGATTGCCAGCTCTTCCCTGATAATGATTTTCTGTAAAATCCACGATTGCATCATTCACCGAAACATTTAAGACTAGAATTAGTTCACCAAATGCTAATGAAACAGACTTACTAACTTTCTTGATTTATATCTGGAGAAGATCTCCATTCTTCTGCTCATCTTTCTAGAGGTTAAGGAGTCTACCAGGGATAGTATTTCCTAAGTGTCGTCGCAATTTGTCACGCTGTGTTAATATCGTGGAATTTTTTGATAATTGACAGAAAAACAACCAAGCTCTGATCAACACTCTATGTCTTGCTTTCTTGACGAAACATAGCCCATAATCTCGCCAAGTCAAAATTGATTTGATGGGGTGTTGCCGGTGGGCCTCTAGACGCTCTAGAGATTTGATGAATGAAGTCACCCACTCCAGCGTGCACCAGAGGCTCTGCATCGTCATAGAAAAAGTGTTGTTCGCACTTTTTCCAACCATTCGGGCATCAATGCCTGATATCATAATCCTGGGTCCTGTGTGGATACGTCTCATCATGACACTAAGCATTAATGTTACTTTTAAGCCTGACGTATTTTGGGCCGTCCCCCTCATCATCTGCCACAGTAGAACAAATTTTCACCTTGTCCACCAGCGCATTCTTTTGCTGATTTCTTTGGACTTTTGAAATTTCTTTGCTACCCGTTTATTCATATTCACAGAAGATATGAGAGACTGTAGCTTTCTCTTACTTGGAAGAACCAACCAATCTCTATGCAATTCATAACTACAAGATGGGAATGATTCTTCTGCACAACGATAATCCTTGACTAAACAATGTTAATAATGACAGAGCTCTACTGACAATACCAATCGCTCTGCTCATGCCATTGCTAGGGAGAAGCAGCCAGATGACCCTCTGAATTGAGTAGAAAAATGCATTCTAATGAGGAGCAAAATAGTTCCTGTTTTACTACGAGGAGTAAGAATGTCACCTGGACAATTCTCACTCCTCTCCGGGCGCAAAATTCTTACGATCCTTGCTAATATGGCATTAGAGATGTAGCGCCTCATATGCAGGGTGTGCCACAAAAAGTTTCATTTTTTCAAAAATACTTATAACTCCGTAACAAATAGCCATAGAAACTTCTACATAGTCTCAGTTTTATTGCTATTTAATGTATTCTAATCAGGTTGAACTATTTTGCATTCATATGAATAGTTCACAAATAGATGAACGATAAGTGAGAGTCTTTTTGAGATTAGAGACAATGTATCCATTGTCGTTGGAATCTTGAACCCACAGGAGCGAAAAACGAACCCCAAAATAGAAGAATTTAAGAAATTTTCAGTAAGTGGCGCAATTTTCCGTAATTGGGCGAAATTTGTAGCATTGATTAAGAGGTACAGTGTTGAAAAAGACAACGATAAAGGATGATGAGTACCCTACCGTATACAACGAAGCCGCACGAGCAGCAATTCTCTGCTAGACCTTAGATGACAGAGCAAAAAAAAAACTCCAACATCTTAGGGCTGTACTACTCCAATTATAATTTTGGTTTCGGACTTGGAACTTTCTTGATTTAAGGAACAGAGGCAATTGCGATTTAAATTCTTTCTGTACTTCTGCTACTATGTTACTTTCACCTTCTTTCACCGGGTGGGTTGTTTTCGCTCTGGCGGTTCTTAAAAAATTTAACTATGCAAGAGTCTTGAGATGTAATTGTGTACCCATATGATACACTGGACTATTATACCGGATACTTTGAGTTGAAGAGAAAGAAAGCTGTTATACGCATATTCGTTTGTGGCTTAAAGCAAGGTAGTTTAGAGAGTAGTTGTCTAGAGTGTCTTTTTCTCAAATATTCATAAAAAGTGTTCATCCTCACATTGTACTGTAATTTTCTTTGGTGATCGGTGAATTTTAATTCAACGGCACGTCGTAAATTAATTTCTTGGTAAATAATGGAATTTTTTTTGTAAGAGTTGTCAAAAATTTGGTTTCAATGACCCTTAAAAGAGGGTTTCAATGTATTTCATTTGCATATGATGCCTCCCAAACGGAAGAGGCTCCACGAAGAAAGAAATATTTTTCAGTAGACAACAAAGACCGTACATTTTTAAAGAAAAATTTCGAGAATAATGAAGAAGTCAAAACATGTTTCTTAGATATTTTTCGCTTTCCTTTTGATGTTTCAAAATATCTCAAAAAATCACAGTGAGGCAAATATTCTTTCGTAAATTACGAAATTCGTACTATTTTCTTCGCAGGAGTTTTCCAGAACCTATACTCACTACGAATGATGAAACGTATGAGCATACACTTAGATTTTGTATATTTTTGCTTGATGGTTTGAAATTGAACGGTATCTCGGACAAACAAAAAAGTTATTATGTAGATTCCGGAAAATAGATCATTTTTAGAGTAGTTGTCCAGAATCTTTACTTGCAAAAAGATCATATAACATGAATTAGGCTCTTGTGAGGCTCTCTTCTATTTATATTTAATTCCCTCTAATATTACGGAATGCTGCTTGCAAACCTTCAAATACTGCTCTATCGATAAAAAAGTCGTATATTTGCATATCTGAATTGTCCTGAATTTTCGTTTGTGAAAAACTATCGAAAAAAATAACATACGTTATGATATTTTTGCGTTTTGATATGGTATTTTGAAATTGATCGATTCTTAGTAAATACTCATACATTTCCTCGTAAAGTATAGAAAATACCGCAATCGCGCGAGGAGAAGTCATCATAAGCCTTTTTCCTGACGAAAATCATAGCAGGTTAGTACAACACATGAAATTTTCCTTCATTTTTACCCAATGCTTTCAAACTTCCGGAAACTTAGCTAATTAGTAAAGCCTGCTCTGAACACTATGAAATTTACATCTGTTGTTGTGAGTTGTTCAAAAGCTCTATTCGCAGAAATTCATCAAACGATCGATGTGCGTGTGATAATTTTGCGGATTTTTGCATTTGATGCTTAAGAATTATATGAAATTTCATAAATGCGTAGGCATTCCTCTCTCTATTAAAAAAATACGTATCTGTTACTGCCAAAGTTCTCCAAAATTTCTTCTCGCAGAGATCGTAGAACTTTTCAGTATACTCGTACATATTTGTGGACAATTTCATCTGGTACTTCGAAACTAAGGAAGTAACACAATTACAGGAATATTTTTCTATAGATTAGGAAACATATATTTTTAGCAGGAATTGTTCGCATGTTTATTGGCAAAAAGGCATAAAACGCTTGGTTTATACACACCAACTTAACAATTCTTTGAATTGACATACATTGCTTTAAAATATTCTGAAACTACGCAACCGCGCAAATATTCCTTTATAGAAATCCATATATTTCTACACATTATCATTACGTAGGTTTTGCTTTTCAAAATAGACTGCACCGTGATAATTGACGTATGAGATCTATTACTTTGCTTCTCAGGAGAACTACCGAGCCCTAAAACAAGTATCACAGATATTTTCAGGTTTACTTATCGATTTAAACTCGGAGGCGTGTCATTACCGGGTGTGCCTACGCACACCTGTAAAAAACAGGCTTAACACGTTGACTCCGAAGTGGGTCTTATATGGTACACGCGATCATATAACCTAACCTAATTTAACCAAAGCACTATCATGTGTAAATGCATATTTTCGGGTTTTCTTCAAATTCGTGTTCATCAATCGAATAAACTAGTTCTAATTAGGAAAAAAATTAATAGAGTAACCAAATTTGTGAAATCAAAATCCTTCATTTTTAAATTCACAGTAGAGAAATTTGTCGGCATGTAATTTTACCTGTGTGGAGAATCGGAGTCAACGTGTTAAAACATTTAAATATTTCCACTTCACTTTCGCAAAACGGAACGTACGTATAAGTAAGAATAAATAGCACCTTGTTGAAAACTACCCAATTTGGCAAAACTGTGTTGTAGCAAACAACTTACAGCTAAGGAGCATCAATGTATCTCAAACCTATTCAACTCATTTATCCCAATTAACCTGTAGAATCTGGAGGACCTACGTAGTACTAAAAAATTTCAACCAGTAATAGAGGGAAGAAAATAACAGTTATTCGAAGGTATTCTCTTCTGACTCACTGAATTGTAAACTTGCGCTCTCATTTCGCACGCCTTTCAATTGTGTTTCAGATAGCTACTCGCATTTGATGGCGTGGGCTTAAGGGAGGGTAGTTAATGTATCCATACGACTGCAACACCACAGTAGATCAAAATACCTCACTACCTGAATAGTTTAACCAAAAATTTATAAACATACTGTTTATCGTTCACGAGTGAAGCCATATGCTTCTATAAAGAGGGCGAAGCTTCACTTGCTACCAATTGGGACGATATATTTAAAGTAGCTACAGTATGAGTCAAATTTAAAAGTAAACTCAATAGGTAAATCTGAATATGATATCATCTACTGCGTTGCTGATCGATTCAAGGTAACTCATTGTTTCACGTCTAATATAGATTATGATACAATCACAAACCAACATGAAAAGAACGTAATAACATCACTCTAAATTTTTCAGACTAAAGTTTCCATCAGAAAATACCCTAACCATAAAATCGCCATCACACTCGGGCTCAAAAGTCGCCGGGATGATGACGTAATAGCCTGGCTCGAGGTCGAGTCGCGCCAGCACTTCTCTGTAGTTGATGTACACGCCCGAGGTTCCCGTCTCGTAATTATACATGAAGTGTTCCTTGGGCAGACGGTGGTCGGGATCCGTGGTCTGATGGAAAAAATGAAGACGGATGAAAAAGTTAGTGTAAAAATTTAGGCTTAAAATGAAATTGTTAAAGGAGATCGTGCTTGCTTTAGATTTTGTAAATAAATGTGGACTATTTTAAGGTAGTCGGATTCATTGTCATTATTTTATTCGGGCTTTAATCCTACAATTTTTTTCAAGTTATTTCGGACTGTATAAGCTAATATACAGTTCGGTAACGCTCTCCTCTAGGAACAGATGAGTGGAAAGTACTCTTTTGGCTAGATAACTCCTGAACTGACCAGGCCTTCAATGTAATGTATGAGCATAAACTATTTCACATAAAGTGATGGTTATTACCAAAAATTGAAGACATTAAGTACGCATGTCATGCCACTAATATATATGTTATGTTGAACTCAAGTCTTTTCAATCATTTACGGCACAGCGAACTTCGGTCAGTAACGTCACCTTTTCCCTAAATAAAACCTAACTAATGCTGATCACGATTTGTTCTTCACGTTAGGATAAAACTAACCTTTCATTTCACCAAATTTTTAGATTATTTATTAGAGTAAAGTCTTTTTACATCTTACAAAAATGTTACAATATGTAAAGAATTCTTTATATCATGAAGATGTTATCCACAATCTTGAGATGTAACTATCCTTAAACGCGTCCACTTCGACCACCACGTGAGGAGGTTTTTACGCTGTGAAGCGCCACTTTTAGGTAAACTGGGCGCTGGAATTTAAAAGTAGATCATTTTGTCACCGTAAAGTAAAATGCGATCGATATTGGACCTGTCGAAAAAGCAGCACAATTCAACATCTGCGAGTTAGATTTCATTAAAAGATTATGATGACCGTCAGGCGGGATGTTGAAGGAAGTATCGCATTCAGAGAACTGTACAATATATTTAAGGATTACTACTTATTTCTCCTGCACCCAGCTTACCTGTCACTAATGCAAAGAAGATGCTTTGATGTGACAGTGACTTCTCTTCATCGGTACAGAAAATGATTCTTTTTTTCCCCGATAATGCCCAACATACTCTTGCACGATTAGACAAAAATTTCATGCTAGAATTCGGTAAGGAACTATTACTTCATGTTGCATATGCTCTCGATTTTGCTCTTCTGATTATTTGCATAGGGGGCTGTGGAATCATTTGGATGCTTCAGGTTGACACGAAGGGAAAAGGTTGAAAACGAGTTGGATTGAAAATTTTGCATTTATCCTGAGTAAGTTAATACACGACCTTTATAAGTTTATTTACAAATGGAGTAAAGTCTTCAGAAACATTGAATGCTACGTTAATAAGTGATTATTGTAATAGTCACAGACTTTTTGATTTAGTGTCGGTCATAGCTTTCGTGTACATACACCACTAACCATTTATTTCAGTAAGGTCAAGTCTTGCTAGTCAATGATGGGCAGGGAACAAAAAACTCTCGATAATGAGTAAGGCTTTATGATAAGAAACTGTGGACTGTAACCAGCTCATCATATATAATTATATTGATGGGAAAAATTCCATGTATTTACGCGATAAGTATGATATGGATTTAGTTCCAATGATGTCCCTGATACAGAACATAAGTTTTTCACCAGAAACGATTCATATTCCTTTAGAAAATCGCTTAGATTGAAATTGAATTTTTACTCCATCTCATTACCTTGTAAATTAGCACCGCAATTTGGAGCATCTTGATGCTGGCGTCTTTGAAAGAGCGTCTGTGTTCCTGCATGAGTCCAACCATAACACTGGCTTTGCCGTCGTCGTCTGCTTCCTCTTCAAGATCTTCCTCACTTACGCTGTGTCTTCCTGAGATTGAAAATACATCGTACGTATAGCGTGCACTGAATCGAAGTCTACATACCCTGACAAAGATGCTCGTTGTTAAATCTTTGCTGTAAATATTAGTAGTTAGTTCATACTTCTCTCTCTAAATAAATCCTATCTGTTTACACACATCCGTATCGTTGAAATCCAAGTCTTGAAATTTTTACATGCGTAAGAGTAAAAAGTCTGTGAATGGCATCCTACACAATGATTCAAAACTTGTTCTTACCCTGAAAATTTACAAAGTGCCAATATATGATGCGTCAGCAGCTTTCGTTATTCTGTTGAAATTCAAAAATAAAGTACGAGGTTATCGCTCAACTGTAAAAAAAATTAATGACCTTGTTATGTGAAGCACCTATTCTCGAGGAGGTTTCCTTTTCCATATTCAGTATTGCATATTCACTAAGTCTAATCGAAAAATTTTCCTTTGGTGTGGTTCAGAGAGGTCTGAGTGGATAATTTTTGACAATGAGCATTTTTTAATACAACATTAAATTGTACTGCATCTCGATCAGTTTCATCACATTCCTTTTTTTAAGCGAACGTAGGTCCAAGATACAACCAGATACTTTTCATACCCCTGGCTAATTTCGTTATCGTGAATCACACTCCAGCTTCCTCACCACCGTAACTGCACAAACTCAACCATTTCATAACCATTTTAAGTTTGTTCAGCTACTCCATTATGATAACAGTCGTAAACAAATTCAACCATTCCATTACCATTTTTATTTCGTTCAGCTACTCCATTACCTTAACGGTCGTACACAAACTCGTTTATACAACACACGTCTTACAACGTTCTGTAAGATAGTGAGCATGTGAGTGAATTGCACAATTTTTTCTTGATTTTTGTTCTCCTCTGAAAAAATAATTGCGACTCGCAACGCTCCGGTACGAGCTCACCGGTGTCCATGATGTGCAGGAGGATCTGAGGGTTGGTGGAGAAAAGGTCGAAGTTGTTGCGGCTGCCCCCTGCGTTCACGCCTGCTCTCCAAGATCCTTGTATTTCTCGCGTCTGATGAAGGTCAAGCGAAAAAGTTTGTGGGAAAATTTTCGACGGATGTTCGTCGATGTGAACTGTTCTTTTCGATGTGTCAGGCTTAAAGAAATAAAGCAGTTCAACCTAATAGAAACCACTACCATTCCTAAAGGACATTCGGAATAATACTGACAGGTCATGAATTCTCATAATTTCTTCCAAAATTAGGGTGAACATTCACCCTAATTAAATATGATCGATTCTTTACGCAACATATCCTTGATTTGAAAAAAAGAGGCCTTTTTAGGGTTAAATATTCTGAATAACCTGGTGCTTTGTCTGAATGGGGTGAGTTCTGATTTTGCAATAAGTTCCGATTATGCAAAAAATCGATCATCATCATGTGTTAGAGATTCGGTCATGTTTTCATTCTAAACCTAGAAATGAGAATAAATATAACGACTCTGTTTGAATTGCAATAGATTTTAATAGAGAGTCACTAATGTATGGAGAGAAAATTCTCACCTTTTCTACTCTGTCTACATCGCCGTCGCCATCGAAGTCTGGTCCGATCATACAGACGCTCACTTCCTCAAATTGTTGAGCGAAATCTTCGTAAGAAATCCAGGATTCTCCGTCTCCTTGCTGCTCGTGCTTCCGCAATTTCTGCCTCTGCCTTTCCGACACTCCGGACCATACTGAGTCACTGCACGCGTGATCAATAGCTTGTAAATGTTAATTTGATTTCACAATTATATCACGAAAATTTCCCGTGTTGTCCTTCATTACCTAGCATTCAACAATTTCCTTAATACTAATTACAGAAGATCTACACATCAGTTGCAAAATCGGTATCGTTACAGTTATTTGCCCAATGTACGCATTATTTCTTTGAGCATATTTGGTTGCAATAAAAATTGTTTAGGCTTTCAGAGACCTCAAATACAATACTTAGAGCATGTGATGCAATTTGATCAATTACTAAAGACAGGAATGGCGTTTCATAATTATCAATGGTAAATACTCTGACTTTGGAACTCCAATATCCAGAGTAATCTTTGAAGCTTTTGAGCTTTGCTGAAATCCCTGGAATGATACCAAATACCAAAACCTTAGAGTTTGGGTATTTCAGTATTTGAATGAATGCTTGAATTAAAAAAAAATATATAAGCGTTAACTGTAACATGTGCTTTATGTGTTCTATTTGTTATCTGACGTTGAAAGGTAAATTCAAGTCCTTCAAAGAATTCTTAAATCAATGCTAAAAGTAAGTTTAGCGTATCTTAATAGTCAAATGAGGACGCAAAGGGGTCAAGGTAGCACTCACTTGTCCCGCCAGGTCCCATTCCACTCCGCCTCGTTGGCCCAGGGGTTCCTGATGCGCACGAGATTCACGACGCCCAGGGAGTCGTGCTTGACGCGCGTCACGGCCGTCACGGTGTACGCGTGGCCCTCGACCAGGCCGTTCTCGTCTGTCTTGTACGCCATCCTCCAGTCCCCCTGTTTCCATTTAAGGGGTTCAGGCATGTCAAACATGCAACGAAATAATGGTTGAAAGCGAGAAATTCTTCATTACGAGAACTATTCGCTTGAATGTACTACGTCAGCACATGCACTCGTTTCATGGAAATTTGGATTGAACAGTGGACTCCCAGCTGTTTGAGAGGCTGCGTCTTATTTGGCCTTCTTAAAAACGATATGTTGTTTTTATTTAGATGAGAAGTTATGGGGCTTTTCTAAAGTTGCACTAGCGCGTGAGTTTCAGACTGCTGTTGTCTTTAGAAGAAGAATTTTACACGAAGGAAAGCTGGAGATCTCCTCGAGCTAATTTTGTTGTTAAAATGACTACTTGTTTCAGATAACGTATGGAAATGTCCTGGTACATTGCACTTGCAACCCTCATTCGCAATCCCAGAATAAGAAATGTGAAAAAAATTCCTACGTAGAAATGGTTACCTATGATCAATGAAAAATAAAATGTGATGAAAATTCACTTTGAAATACCAAAATTCAGTATCTCCATTTCATATTAATTCGATTTCATTGCAGAGCTTTAACTTCGATAAGATATTCGCACTTCAATGAAAAATCGTCCATTTAATATTACACACTTCTCATGTATGGTTTAGACTTGCCTGAAAAATATTCTTCAGGAATTTTCCGATTCATTGCAACGAAATGTGAGCAAATGATCTGCAAAGTGCTCAGACTTTGATCCTAACAAGATCAAGTGACGGGTAATTCCATTCTACGACGTAGTTCTATTCTTTATCTAAACTTTCGTAGTATGTATTTTAAGGGTGATATATCCGACGTGATAATTATTCAGTTTTTAATCTAGGGGGGGCTTCATACGTGTAAGAGCATGGTGTAAAAATGAGATTATATTACCAGGGAGAAATCCCCTCTTTTGAAAATTCACGAGCATATGAAGAGCAATAAAATTGAAAGAAGATAAAACATCTGATGAGATACTACACTACATGTCTAAATATTCATCACAAATTACATGTAAGTTGCAGAAAATACGCATCTGAATTATTTTTTTAGAGAATAAATTGTACACGGAATGTACACTCCAAAGCTTACACTCTATTGAATGACTTAATTTATGAGCAAAGATCACTGAAAGAATTTCACTCTTCTACACCAGCCCTGTACACGATTTTCATAATTTAGTGCAAGATAATTAACCCAAACGGTTGGTTAGATTGTGAACCATTTGTAAGTATGTATAGATGTCTTCATCTTCTACGATAAAAAATATTAATTACTATTAAAATGCTTCACGCATACCATGAGAAAAGTTCAGCTGACATAGACGTATTTTTGAGACACATAGATTCTAGTTTATTTCAAGCTTTGTACAAGTCGCAATGATTTCTTCATGCCATCAAAAAACATAATGTACACTGATTTCAGTTTGTACACAGATTAATTAAAATAGTTTTTCCCCTAAATGAAGGTGATGCAAAGTCAAGGAACAGACGTAAATATCAGTGTGTGCGCTACATCTCCCTCTGCCTTTTGTTCAAGTTTACCTCAGCTAGACAGTCAATTTTACAATTTTGCCCACGCGTATGACAAAAAGTTCCCGCCAAACAGTCTTCAAAGGCTTGTATTTTGTTTGGCAGAGTGAACTAGACTTGATCTATTAGTACATATAATCAATTAATGAAAATTTTGAATCGCGTTTTTAAGCATGTATTTCATACTTTCATTTAATTCTCACATGACCTATACAAAATCCATCGCTCTTTTATATGAGATTTTCCCCATTCCATATAAACAGGGTGCGTAAAGCACATGATGACATTCACATTTTTGTAATTTAAACTTATTCGATAATAGTTAATGTATTTTTCATTTCAGAATATCCCATGACGGATACTACTATAATTAATTAAATGAAAAGACATGTTATAATAGTGTCCCTATAAAAGCGAAACAAAGCGATTTAGAAATTGCAAGATATCTGAAAATCGCCAGATCTTTCGTTTGCAATGTTAGAAAAGAGCTGAATGAAAACAATTGGAGATGAATTGGCCACGAGCAAGAGAAAACAGCATTGTCAACGCTTTGACTCACTCAGAACACTCGAGTTAGTCAGAGAGTGCATGTCATGATCGACAAAAACCCTGGGAAGTCAATGAGACATCTTGCCAACGATCTTCAAGTGTCTGAAGGAACAATAAAGAATGTTGTTCTTCAAGACCTCGGATACAAATCATAAGTTCTTAAGCGAGGTCAGTTTATATCAACTAAAAATCAAGAGAATCGTTTAATGAATGTTGTTTTTCTAAAAGTGCGTAAGGTGTCTTCAGATATCGTACGCACCCTGTGGTATATCTCTTTGAAAAATAAATAGAGCTTTGAACGTCAAAATATTTAAATAACTCTTCGGTATATTTGAACTGGGAAATATATGAAACATGATTCTGACTTTCAGGGGGCATAGGGCAGGCAATAGGATTAAATTTGTCCATTCTAGGCTATGGGGATTAGCATCCCCAGAGGAGCTACGTATGTAAGGTTACCTCAGCTACAGGCTCGCCTTCGGGACTTACCTTTCGTGACCACTTTACCTCTTCCAATTTTCCCACTTTTTTCCTATCTTGTTTTTGTGCGCAGGGTATCCTGTGCGGGAACACACCTGTTGCATTAATTCCCCGTTCTCTAGAGCCCATACTCAATGACTCATTTTTCGTCGCTATTTTTGGATGACGTTTCATGTGGACAAGGAGCTTTGCTGTCACTATAGCAAAAAATTTAAATATTCCGATTGCCGCTGTACGATTTCAGTGTATTAAAATAAATATTTATCGCAGAAGACACGAAGCACATAACAAGCGCTGTCTGTTTTACAAAACTACTGAATTTTGATACGATAGGTGGATTAATACTTACGTGCTGATGATGTAACTAAAATACGGGTGAATACTTCAAGGGTCACGAAAGCTAAAATTACACATAGTAGTTATTTTACGATTTCGTTTAAAGGCGTGCATTTGTGTGAATGTTCCATTATTATAAAATATAAACAACTTTTTAGTTGGGTCCTCTTTCGTACCTTCGGCTGCTTGGGAAATGTTTTCAAGTGGAACAGTTAAAATGAATTTGACTGTATCATACATTTCAAATTGAGGAGCTTCATCTTCTGAACGGCCGCTGATTAGTGAAGAAAGGTAAGAACTGTCGCTTTAGTATGCCTGCGTGATTTATGTTTAAATCAGCCTGCATAGAGAATGATGAAGGTAGCCTGTCATACTCAGATGAGACACAATGTGATCATTTTGAAAAATGTCATTCTTTCATAACTTAATCTGGGGCGAAATTATGTAGTAGTGCGTTAAGTTGATTGACTAATTTACAATTGAAGTTGAGTGGTCATTAAAATTCAGCTAAAAGAAGGAAAAATTGTATGAAGGCGTTACTAAACAAAATTAAAGTCATAAAGCAATGAAAATGTGCAAGTACATTATGCGGACCCTTTTATGCATTGGATAGGTTTGGTAGTGTTTTTTGAAATATTTTTGAATTTTCGATGACGAAGAATATTCTAAGAAAAAGAGTTATGAAAGTTGATGTATTAGGTCAATTCATAAATAATTTCCGATTGTTTTGACGTAAATTAGAAGTGATTGTTGTCCGTTTTAAAATGCTCATATTTTGGTGTACTAGTCTAAATTCAAGTAAGAGCTCTCTTTTCATTTTATCATAGCCATTTTATTACTTGCATTGCAGTAAAATTATAAAAAATAACCCTTGAAATAGAAGACCTAAAACTACATACTTGACATGTGATGTTGTAGAAGTTTAAACAGGAAAATGGTGCTACAGAATCAGGGAAAAAGACTTGCAGCATTCATGGCCAGGATGTCAAAACGGATTGACAAGTGAGAAATTGATTTAAAAATTTCATTAAGGTTATTTAAGCTTGTAAGATAGCCTTAGGCCAGAACGCTCATCGGACGTCGGTGATGATGCTTTAAGAACGTTAGTGGAGAATGATCCTTGTCTAAGCACTCGTGAATTAGCGAAAGAACTCAAAGGGGCATTGAGAGAAAAAAATAAGGCAGATCGTGTTTCCATCGCAACGAGTCACCTCTGCAGGCAGCGGAATGAGCCCTTTCTTGATCGAGCCATAACAGGTGATGAAAAATGGGTCACTTATGACAATATTCACCGCAAAAGGCAATGGAATTTTATCTCTTTAGGCCTTTACAGTATGCTCTTCAAGGCAGAAAATTTACTAAAGACAAGTGAAAGAGTACATCCATAGCTTCTTTGAAACGAAACAGTCTTCGTTTTATACGGATGGGGTAAGAAAGTTAAATGGTAAATGGAAATGGTCATTAAAAATAATGGTGAATATACGATTGACTAAAACTTGCTAATTTGGTTTCTATTATACGTGGAGTTAAAGACCATAAAACAGAAATTATTTATGAATCGACCTTATAGGTACGTGCGTGAATGTGGACAAAGTATCTTCGAAAACTACTCAACATAGTGGAAACGTTATAACTATTAGAACACTTAAGTAACTTTCTTTACAGGGTAGCCCGTCAGGAGGCATAGGTTAGGCAACAGAGTTAGGGTAGTTACATTTGTTCCATGTGTGCTATTGAGACTAGCGATCCCAGGAGGCCACTGTAAGGTTACCTCAGCTATAGATTGGCCTTTGGGACTATCTTTCAAATCCACTTTGCATCTTTCAATTTTCACGCCATCTTCGCTATCTCTCTTCTTTGTCTTTACTTCCTCTTCATTCTTAACTTGCATTTATATGCTCAGGGGATGTTAAGTAAGAACATACCTTGAGCATAGATTTCTCATTTTATATAGTTCTTAGGAAATGGTCTCCTTTATTCGCTCGCTTCGGAACACATTTTACGTCTGCCAACTGATGCGACTAATAATCTTTAGTCTTACAATGTAGAGCTACAACTATTACTACCATGCACTAAGCTTACTATGAACATCAGTCTTAACGAGTGAGCTCACCAATTTAGCCATGTCGTCCAACATTTGCTGCTGGATGTTACCCTGTAACAAGCGCACGCATGGTATTGGTGTTCTTGAGGAAGAATCTCTCATAAAGGAAGTCGAGTATAATTCACAAATAAATAGTGTCCATTACTGGACGTGTTTTGTTTTGAATTCCTGTCGGCAAAAGTTTATAATTTTATACTATCTTCTATTTTTTATAATCTTTTCAATGGTGTTACATCTAGGTAAAACTAAATGAGGTGTAACAATTCTCAACCGCGTACAACGCAGGATTTTTCAAGTTTCGTTCTCTACAATGGCCCTCGACCATCACTCACTCATGCAGAGGAAAGGCAAAGTGACTTTGTTGTCGACAATTTGCACTGCCTTAGAAGCTGGCGAACAGTAGGGAGCGCGATCTTTTCCCCAAGTGAATGCTTATAATTGAGTTTAGATAAAGAATACCTATTTTATACTGAACAGCATGCAATTAGTTCCAGGATCCTCGACTAGCCTGTAAATTATTTAACATTTACCGCATTACGCATTCCCACCTTCCTGGAACACGTAATGAAAGCTCCGTTGCGTGACTGCTTGTAGATTTGCTTGAATATTTTACGGAGGTCAGCGTTCTCATCGAAGTCGTAGCGCTCAGCCAGCCCGCCTGTCAGGTCCACGAGGGCGTCCATGCTTTGGCCGCCCTCCATCGCCTCGTACGAGCCATGGAGCCTGCGTGCAGCAGCCGAGTTATGAAGTGCCAGTTTTTGCCCATGTGCTGCTGTTATTGATGCTAACAAGAAGTCGTGCTGGCGTCTGTGTTAAGTCTTAGGGACTGGGAGATTTTGGAGTTACTGCGCATGTGCTGCTGTTAGCGGTACTAAAAGAGGTTGTATTGGCGTCTGTGTTAATTTTTTTTTAGGAATTCGGAGATTTTTTAAAAGAAAGAAAGAGTGCGGTTCCCACGGAAAATACACGTGCGATTTCTGTGAGTCACACTTATTATGCGTAGAATAGATACACAGATTCGCTTTTACATAATTTGGTTCGCAATAGGAATAAAGGTTCACCAATGCCCAGTGTATCAGATCCTATGTAAAGTGAAAGCAAATTTATAACTTGGTGGTGAAACGAAAATTGACTTCCACAAAAAGGTCCTAATTAAAAATGCCTTAGATTCTGGATTTTTCTTTCTCTAATGGGAACGATAAATTTCAATATCTGAGTTTCAATATCGAATCACCCACTCTCAAAGGCCGACAAATCGTCAAATAAGTACTCCAGGTCAATGCACTTGGTCGTATGGATAAATTACAAAGCGTGGAATAGTTAAAAAAATATCACACAGGAATATCCAGGATATTGTGATGCAAATGCTTATTAGTCACTGAAAAAACAAGAATTTTTTTTATATAAAAAAGTTCCTACGACTTCTAATGCACTTAGAATGCACATTATACAACGATATAACAGAAAAACATAGCTAAGTGCCCAAATTGAACCACTTCTAAAGCATCTTGAAGTCCCTCACCCCGACCCCCCTCCTTTCCCTCCCCCTCACTCCTGTTCCAAACGTCCGATTTATGTGAAACTTTGTCACACTATTCAGTACATATTCTTGAATAATACAAGCCCACAAACTGGATATCTTATGATTTTCGGGAAAATGATAGGACACACTCCTCATTAAAATGTAAGATAAACTTTCAGTTCCTCAAAAAGAGGTCTCTAAATTCCTTACTGCATCTACTTGAAAAAAACTGTCTTGAAAGTTTGAGTATAAACTGACGCTCATTACACAGGCTCAGCAATATTTTCGATCTATTCTTACGAGCAGGAAAAAATGCAAGTACTTGTAATTTGATTTTAATCAGGTATGTGATCCGTGGGCCTATTGAATGAAATCAAAGACACTCATAATTACAGGTACAATTTTTATTAGGCCTATAAAACTAAAAGCAAAGAGCTCATGACTGACTTGGCGTAGGCCTTCTCGAGCAGCGCCGCCCAAAACTCGGTTTCGTCGGAGCTGCGAGCGAAGAGAAGCTTCCCGTCTTTGGTCGGGAGTCTGTCGTCTATGCAAACAGTCGCCCAGCTGCCGAAGCGCCAGAACTTGCACACGATCACGCCTTTGTATCCCTCACCGTGCAAAATTTGGTCCGGACGGATGACCTGCACAGTTAGATTGTGCAAGTAAATGTCGCCTTTCCTGACGGTACATCAATAAATCAAGAACCTGGTGTCACGGGCTTGAGTTTGTACTGGAGAAACATTTTTCGTAACTAATTGGGAGAAATAATAACGTTAGTCTACACTATTTTAGTTTTTAATCAAATATCTTTTTTTAATCATAAATTATACAGATATTATGTGGTGTCAAGAGTGCACACCTCATTGGAGGAGCTGAGTTTGTGTCTCAAAATAATTTCAAAATAAATTTATTTCTGAAGTGAAACTTAGATCAGGAGGAAAGAAGAAGTGAACAAAGCGTAGAATGCAAGATGTTGAGGTTAGTGGAAATTCGTTCTGAAAAAACGGTTAGTGATAAAATAGTACGCTGTCGTGAAGCATAGCTTGCAAATATGGAGATATTGAGCGCAGGTCACTTACGCCCGCTTCTGAAGAACTCCAAGTGAAAATTTGATATAAATAGGTGCGCATTTGATTTTAATGGTTTACAAAACAGACATCAGTCGATGCTGTAACCTTAAGACATCAACCACTTTCGTGTCAGAGATCCATGCTATCGGTTTCAAGGTAACTTCAATCCAACAATACTCGAGATTTTTTTCAGGTGAAGGAGAAGAAGAGACAGTCATAATACATAATCCGTCGCTTTGAAATTCATAGCTAAATTGTAGTTCAAGAATGAAGTCAGATGAGTAATACAGATAAAACTTTTCATGTGAAAGGAAGTTTTTAATTTTACCTGGCAAAGGGAGAAAGACAAAGCCTTAAACAAGGTTCAGTCGCCACAATATTCAGTTTGTCAGTCGAATACTTAACATGATCTGATAAAACGAAACTAGCTAATTAAATTTTTGCTGAAGTCCAGTTCGGCGAGACGAGGTAGCCTCTCGCTACGGCATTTACTGCAATGAATATACCATTTCTCTCCTCACTTACTCTTCTTACCGTTCTTCCGAGCGTTCCACTTATTCCTATTTTGTTGTTTCTTCCGCTCCTTTGCAATTTTTCGTAACATTTCTCGCTCTTCAGTGTTTCCCTTTCTTACCTTTTCTTGCTCTAACTAACTTCCTCTCTAAGAAATCACCAATTCTCCGCCATTTTCTTCATTGCGTTATTTATTCTCGTGGATGCAAATAACTTTTCCCCCAAACACTTTACTCATTCTATTTCATACTGCAGGTTTGATGCAGCTTAAAATTCTGTAAGCACCGAATTCATGCTACGGTTTGTGAATGTTTCCAGGAAAATCTTTTTTTTTACACATTTTCTTCAATCTTCATATTCTCTCTTTACAGTGATTACTCCACATACATAATTGTGACACGCCTCATGATGAATGTCACAGAGACCAAAGACTCCCACGATTGAATGCCCCCTTGGTTTGAAAGTTGCCATTAAAAAATTCTATTACATAATTCAATCAGAATGAAAAGGCATTTAAATAGCGAGTTCTATATCAGTGAAATAAGCCTCACTAGACAGCACCCTAAAGCCTGAAACGGGAAAACCAAACTCAAACTGATATTTAACTCGATTTTTATCACGCACATTTATTTCGTTACGAATAATTACTGATAAATTACCGTGGTTGTTACCGTGAATAAATGATTACCGTGGATTTGTGGCTGTCAATAATTTAGCTAGCGAATTTATAACATTTATTCAGCAAACCTATTCAATACTCACTCTTTCGATTAGCTTCCTTTCCCTGGCGACGGCAGAGCAAGATGACAAGAACCAGCAATCCCCGAGAGAGCCCTGGACCACGTCCTTCCTGTTCACTCCGTCAACAAGAACTTGAGGATTCTCCACCAGTTCCTGTCAAGCCACCGGTAGTATTGAAAAAGCTCTCATGCCATGGAGCTGAAAACCATTCCAAGCAGAATGGTGGAGACAGCTCCAAACAGATCATTTATTACCCGGAAAAACCGTTGCCAGATATTGTAGTTCAATTGAGATTCATACTTGGGATTTTGTGTTGGAAAAAGTTTCGGTTACTTACTTTGAATCTCAATCAAAGTTAGTTATCACAAGTTCTTGAACAATACTATGATATAAAAATTTTCTTATTTCAAGCTATGGGCCGATTGCCTCGGAAAATCAGTGGACTTTAAATTTTGTCATTTTTCCAATTTCTCCGCAATTGTTCGGTGCTGATTTTTTCCTAAGTAAGAGATGAAGTGAACAATTGAGCTTTACCTACGCGGATTTCGAGATGAAATCGAATACATCAGTTATTGCTAAGTAGCACAACGAGAATTTCCATAATACAACATTAATCATTTTCGATTCGCCCATGCGACGGTTCAATCGTTTTACCACCAAGGCAAGCTCGGCTCTGAGTTAATTAAGGTTCACTGATGTTTGGACTCTTGAAGGCACACACATTTTACAGGTCGCCTGATGCAAAACACAAGTGCCAGAAAAATTTCCATCGTTTTTCTCCTGCTCTGGAAACCTTCATTTGTCGAGATTTCTATTTTGTACTAATATATTGCGACCTAAAAGACAGAACACGCTATTTCACGGACATCTAATACTTGATGCCGTAAATATGAATTGAAAATTTTCGCGAACAATTGAAAGTAGTGTTGCAGTTTTAATAATGTTAATTATGAAACTATAGGTGTTCAATCAACCGACTCAGTAGCATTGGTTAATGGAAGCGAATTTTTTCATCACAACTTTCCCTGTCAAAAGCGGGTACAATTTAAAGAAAAACTGCGTCACCGAGCGAGAACTGAAAAAAACAGTAATATTAATCGTAAAGTTTTTGTATATATAAGCATTAAATCTTCTCATTGTCGCGTGTACGTCTAACATGGGACGGAAATTTGGAGCAAATGAGTTTTATTCAGCTGTCTTACGTTATTGAGTTGAAGATTAAGAATCATTAACTAGGCCCACGAGTTAATAAAAAGGAAGACACATTGAGAAAACAGTAGATACAAAGAGAAAGATTGTATTTTCAAGCGTATCGTGCCCTGCAACATAGAATGTATGACGCTCCTTACATACGACAAAGCTTCTTCCCTACCTTGGGCCTTCGCCATTCTAGGCCTGTGGTCCGGCGGCTTGAGAAGAACACTGAGGAAATTTCAGCTGGGAAGTCAGGGTCTTCAAACAGCTCCCCCTCGCCCAAGCTTCTTTCCAACTGCAGCGCATATTCTGGCTCCTATAGAGGGAATGATAGGCATAGACAGCTTTAGAAAAGGTCTGGTTTTATCTGTGAAATCTTAAATGCCACTACAAGTTACAGACACTTTCATTAACCTCAAAACAAATATTAGCCTTTATGAATGTATGACTACTGGGGAACAGAACTTTCAAATAAATAAATTATAAGCAAACCCCAGCAAACTGAGGGATTCTGGTCGCTAGAACCCTACATAGAGTGCATCGTCGTTCAATTGGTGTGGAAAATCAAGCAGAGAAGATCAGGGTCAAAACAACGCATACGCTTCTTCGTTTCAAATCGATATGGTCATAGTAGCTCAGCCTTGTTGTCCAACGGTTGCCTAACGACAGAAGTCGGAACTGCAGCGTCGGGCTTACACCCCACTCAGCTGATAATATTTGTGCACCACGCGACCTTGCGCCAAGCACAATTATCGGATAAATTACTTGTACTGTCTCCTGTTCCCGTTCACAGGGTGAAGGTTTCGATATAAACATCACGTACGAGCTAGTGCTATTGCGCTACACGTTTGTCATGTTGAATGTTGTTCATTAAGTTAACACTCAGGATGTAATTTAAAATATCAGATTGTATTCTCTTCAACTCGAATACACTTACCACAACGCCGAGGCTGCCGTTGATAAACTTGCCCTCAGGCAGTTGCTCGTTACCCTCCTCCCCAGTGCGGGGCTTGAGTTCTGCCTCGTCGTGGGGGGAAAGATCGCCATTCTGAAAAGGGTTAGAACTCAGAAATCATGTCCATAGAAACTCACTTAACATTCAAAAACCCTCCCATAGTGGTTACATAGGTTAAACTTATGTTTCAATAGGAATAATAAAGTGTACGGAAAGTACATCTATGATGTTAAGATTAGCCGCTTTACTTCTTCTCTTGTAATTAGATTTTGCTTTACTAATTTTTTTTGGAATATTTAAGCATTGATTGGTGAATTTTTTAAAGTATGATGGTCTTGACCTAATGAGGTTTTTCATGCGCTTTAGGTGGACAGAAAATGATCGTGCAAAAAGTTCAATAGGGATGTAAAAATTAATTTGTATTAATGATTAATGAATGAGATGCGTTTTTTTCTGACTTAAAGAATGTGCGAATACTTCGATACAGGTATCGTACGATAGGTATATTAACGCCCGATTAATTGAATTGCTAATATTTCTTCGAGTACTTGAGAATATGAACAATATTGAGATCAAATATGAGAATTCTGAGGAACAGCACCACTCAAATTGAGACTCTCTTTCGCGCTTACAATTCTTCAACTTTGAAATCAGTCAACAATAATTTGTGACAGAACTGGTGTTTCTAAAAAAATTATTCTGCCTTATGAAGACATATACTAAGTAAGATAAAATTCTGAGGATGAATTTCTCCTAGAAAAATTAAAAAATGTTTTTGTCGGGCTGAGGGCACGAGCGCATCACTTATCATTTGCGGTTCAGTGTATGGGCAATGAAATGTATAAATTATTCCATGTATTGACTTTAAACGTACAATCATAATAACCTCTTTTGATCAATTTTGAAATACAAATCACATCGTTACAGCTCTTTACATTTTATAATGAAATATCATCGATAAATTGAATTCCGCCTTCTATCAAAAGATGCAAAGAGAGAATGGTCTGAAAATTTTCGCTAAAATAAAGTACATTTCGTTTTTATACTATTTCCATTTTTTATCATTATTTTGCTCACGTACCCTTATGTTTCTAGTTCAAACAAATAATGAACTAAAGTTCTGTTACAAGCTTTACACGAACGATACTTGAAATCTTAGCGTAATTCAAAATACTTACCACCTTCGTGACGCTTGATTTTCTGTTGGGAGCAACCGTGTCAGCCTCATTCCCGGGCGCCCACGGAGGGAACAGAGAACTCGGGGAGCAGCCCATGGCCTCAGCGTTGCTTTACGTCCAACGCACCGAATTTGTTTATTCAATTCGCTGCTCAAGAACTTTCTCTTCGGTGCCAATTATTGATGTACGGCAGTATTGGTGATGGATTTGCTATTTTCAAGAGTCTGAGACACTTGCTTATTAGTGTAAAAGCTTCGAATGAAGCCGAGGCTATTCAAAATCCTGTTATAAAACCGTAAATTTTATCGGCAGCAAATTTCTAAGTTCATGGCCATGTTTTAATAGTCATCTTGGGGCCAGCATTACGGTATGATCCACAGCACTTCACGCACGAAAAAAAAGAATATAGTTCAATATTGTTACTTAGTTTTGTGATATGTATGGCAATATAATACAACATAAAAGTTTGTAACTCTAATATTGTTACAATTTATACATGAGTTTGTTAGAAAAACTGTTATGCTAACAGGTGCCTGATGAAATCACATGAAGAGATGACATGAACAAAGTATCAACGTGTTAATACGGTTTTTGATCACAATTCACACACAAAGCTAATTTAGTTTCATGCCGAATAAGGACAAAAAATATACGAGCAGCATCCATGCAATATCATCTAAGCTTCGAAGAAACATATTTTAAAGTTTGCTACGAGTTTACTTATTGTGAAAATCTATGAGTTATATCCGACTTATAAAAGATTAACCCTCTGAATGCTACTGGGTCACGCCAGTCTAAGCTCAGTTTGGCTTGGTTTTATCATACATTCTGTTTTTTTTTCAGCTAGAAAAGTACGGTGACTCTCCATGGAATACCATGGCAGGCAAGGGAATTACCGTAAATGTTAAGTACATAACTTCCGAATAGGCTACCCAAAATTTTTTACGTTCCCGACTCAAAGGGTTAAAGACATTTGTTAGACAACTATTTTAAGTACATACTGTAGATAACTTCCGAATAGGCTACCCAAACTTTTTTACGTTCACGACTCAAAGGGTTAAAGACACTTGTTAGACAATTATTTTGAAGACACGATTGCTACACAACATGACCAGTACAAGACAGCTTCATTTTATTGTCCACTTTATCACTAGGTAGAAAAAAGTACATGGCATATGCACACGCAATAAAAATAGACCAGAATTCACGGCGAAGTGATGTATGAAGATGGTAGAAACAGACAACGACTTTAACTAACCTTTGAGCTAATCAACTATGACCATCGATTGACCTATTACCTACACGCCATTCGTGAACTTCTCGCGTTCTTTCTCGCTGCTTCCGCTGAATGCCAAATAAAAGAATAGAAACTATTTGGAATCTTTCTTAAGACTCATAATTTGTGAGAGGGAAATATTCACATTTCAAACAGTGAAATAGATGGTTTCATACTTAGAAAAAAGAATATTGCAATTAATCAAAAACAATGTTACTTGAAGATAAATTTGTTTAATCAAAGGTGTACGAAAAACCTGGATTGATTATTCAAAGCTAGACTCATGCAATGCAACAAAGGGTGTAGCTCTGCGAATAAAATATTCTACGAATAGTTTGGCATTCTAACGAAATTGAGTTCACGGGTCAACAAGAGTTTTTCTTCAACGCGGTCAATAATGGACATATTCAAGGGCAAGTAAACAAAGCTTGGCCCTTAAAGATTCTGTTTGTTTGTTCATTGATCTAAGGCCCGGTGCAGTAAACGGTGACGGTGGCGTTTGTAAGTCGAGAGCGCCCTTTGCACGTCGAGGGCATTTCTTGCTCTTTCAAGTTTGTATATGAAGGACGGAATGTCTCCTGGTTTGAGGAGTTCGATCAAGACCAGGTTTTGCAGCGCTGTTTATACTGTTCTAGTTTTCATGCAAACGATGCAAAAAAAAAACAAATTAAACGATTAATTTGAAAGCGGATCTGATACAAAAGGCTATTTGAGAAGTTTGAGATTTTTCAGCCTCTATCAAGTCCTCTATTCCTCTATTCAATTTTGCAAAAAAAATCGTTCTCTGAATAGAGCGGTATGGACAATATGATTTAAGGAAATAGCAGTGTGCGCATTGGTTGGTATTATTAAAGTATGAAGTTATTAAATAAATAATAAGAAAATATATTGAATACATGATGCAGTAACCCGAATGCAAAAAAACAGGGACATGAATATCATCGTGGATGTGCGTTAACGTAATTTACGATCCATTCGAGCTCACGATGAAGAGTAGGAATCCAGGGCCATTTTCTAACCTTTAACATTTCAGAGTAGATTGTTGAAAGAAAGCTGCTCTATAAAATTGAATCATTGTACAGGAATTTATTCTGACGATAAGAGATAGGAATGTGAGGTGGTGGTATGTAACAAAACTTTCTAAAACATTGCTGATGGTTTATTGCAAATCCGATACGTTTGTTTTCTCAGCATGATTGTAGCGACTTTCATTTTTCATATTTTGTCGTCGGAGCATGAACCTGCAACTGCGCTTTCGAAGTATAGCAGCGTTGTCTCATAGTTAGCTCAGAGGTTGCAGTGAATCAGTAAAAGCCAAGGATCTGCGTAGCAGTTCACTACAGGTGCGAACCAGGAATAAACGATTCCACGCTTCTGTACTAATACATAAATCAGGTGCAATTTTCTTATTCGACAATGGAATACAAACTTTTGATGCTTGAGCTCTTCAGTGATGAAGTCAAACTGGCAAATTTATGCATTTTAGTTCATTACCGAGAACAATTTAATTTTGCCTGAGATAAAGTATTATCGACCCGATGCTTGTATTAATGTTTTTACACAAAGCCGTTTCTCAATATGATAATTGAGAACTAAGTTTAAGAATTTTTGTTTTACACGTACACAAGAATGAGAGTAACTTTACAGTATTTACCGTTGAAGTGCAATTTGGTAATCTCTAAGAGTTAAGAGCAATCATTTTAAGTTGAAAGTTTCAACATAAAACGATTCTAGGATTTCAACGTCAACTTGACTGTGAAAAGAGCGACTGATAAAAACCATTAGGATTTTGATTCCAGAAATTGCACCAAAATGCTGTTGTATGGCATATAGTTCTTCGGTATGTCTATAGGAATTTTTACAGGAGGTGTTTTACCATTCCTCTTTCAGAAGTTTTACCATTCCTCTCGCCCACGTCGCCCTCAACAAGTGATGCTTGAACACGCAAAGTAAGTCAGTGAAACACACGATGGCAGGCTTGGCTTTTAGTTGTGAAGCTTAGGCCCCTCCTTTACACCCTATGCATTTTTGCAGCAAACGTAACTTTTGGCGAAATATCGTGATATATGTAGAATAGGCATCTGGCTATGTGATATATGTAGAATAGGCATCTAGCTACCGATTTCCGTCTACACAATTTGTACGTCCCACCACGAACTATGGCATAAAATACGATTTTCTAATGTCGCTCAGGAATGCCATTAAGTCCCACTGAGTAAGTTGTTTCTCAGAATGAAGTCTAGTGTCTGCTGCTGACACCGAACTAGATAATATAAACGCATGGTGTTAATTTTCTCATGGGTGATGATAATCATCGTTTCCAGCGCGCAATGTCTGATTTCAGAATCTAGTTTCTGCGTTTCCTCTTAGAATTTCCGCCAGATGAGCTCTTCTAAAGCTCGCTAATCTAATCAAGAGCAGCTTCCACTATATTAGCCTTGCTGAGTTTTTAAAGCGCTACTTCCGTACTACTTTTGAAGGTACGCTTCTTGCCTCCACAGAGCAGAACTCACCAAAGATTTCTGCCATAGTCACTGTAAGACTCGCCCATGAATAATGTGCAATCATTGAGTGGGCTCGAAAGTAGAGCTCACACTTTTATAATGAGTTACCGTTCGACGTCCAGACGTGCCTCAGACTCCAGTGACGGCTCTAGTTACCGAAATTTAATTGCGAACAATCAAGTTCCGCCTTTTTGCTCTCACTTTCCTTCAGTATTTTGATAAGGAATTGTCACATCCAGACGTTGTATGAAAGTGTACAATAAACTTGAAAGTCTGGGAGCGCAACATTAGAAACGTTGTTTTTGCAAACATAGAGATCTTTGACGTCGTGTGATTCATTCTAATTTTCATGAAGTATATTGTGTCCATGTGTATGAATGAAATTTGCATTTTGGTTTAGTTATGATACGCAAGGTTAGTTTGATAAATATTTCCTTTTTGAACCAGCGTCAATAGAGATTAAAATTAGAGCTGAGAACATAAGGCAAAATGAATCCTGTTTAAGTATATTCAATACAAGTAAAATCGAACGTATAAAAGAATAATTTCAACGCAAGTACTAAATAGAGTCCAGTTTACAGCTATTGAACCAGTAATTAGTTAAGTGCATTAAATTTTCAGATGCTAACAAACCTTCATAGATAATTCTCAAATAAAAAGTTGGAAAGCGTGGAAAAATCATAAATCCCAACTGCTGTTGTCAATATTTGTAATAATCTGAACGTACAAAGAACGGGAATTTCACCCATCTCAAAGATGGTTTCTTTTCACTTCACCCAGAGCGACAGTAGCACACACAGCAACAGCTCAGCGGTTGTCACAACACTGAGTCTGTGTTGTCCAGCAGCCCCATGGCAGGCCTTTGCTCTGCAGGTGTCGTGAACGCAACCTGCCGCCGCCTTTGCATTCACAGAACCAGCGTTCAATGATGATCGGTCGCTGCTATCAACTCCCACATCGTGATTTTTAAGACCCAACGTGCTGGTGTTCAAGCAATTGTATTCGATGAATTATATAAATTAGGATACAGTGATTCTCATTACTTTGTTGATGTTTTGATTCCCAGGAGTAGTAAAAATCAATGATCTTCTCATTAGGAATATTTTTCTCACTAAGTGAGTAGTGATGATTATTGCCAATTTATGAAGTTCATTGCCAAGTGCAAATTTGTGGCAGGCATTGAAAAGTATCGGAACAGATAGTCGATACTTCAGTCTAGTATTTGTTGAGATCAGGTGCCTCTTAATTAGGTAGTACCATAATTACTCTGAGCATCAGCAGAGTGTGGCGGTCTTTCAATTTTCCTGTATTATTTAATTCACATATTTTTTAGAACAGAAGAATCAGAGGGTGGAAGCTACATTCAACTTAATTTAGAAAGAGCAGAGAAACAACGGAATTTTATCTCCAGTAAAGGAGCTTCAAGATGTGTGAGAAGCACGTAGGATAATTGCGTACGATGAGTAATTTATGACACGGAAAATCGAGAGAACCTGTACCTTGGAGTTCTTACGTCGAGACAAAGTATGAAAGGAAAGAGTAAACGTAGAGTTTTGTGGCATCCAATTAACATTTGTAGCTAGTCATGGGATGGCATAAATAGAAAGCTGTCTGTAATGTAGGAATATAAAATAAGACAATGCAAGGAGGCTTTTTCTTGGAAGTCAACGTAAATTTTTAATGATAAGTTGATCGTGCTTTAACTTTAAAATTGGAATAAGTGAAGACCCTGAGACCGGCATAGAAAAACAAAAAAATGGTGTTTAAATTTGTGTGTTAAATTGCCATCGATGTAATAGAATAAAAAAAAGTTTCGTTCTAAAATGTAGGTCACGTGTTCAAGTCTTGAAAATCCCATAAAAAGCTCATAGAAGTAATAAGTTATAAGAATGTCATAATATCCCAATCGTATAGTATTTCACAGTTGAATTGGACCTAACTAAAAACTTTAATCAAACAGAAAATTTCCTATTTTCACGTTATAGTGATGATTTGAATGGGAGGAGAATAACTGTAAAAATAGCAGAGAAATACGCGGAGTAAAACAAAAGAAACCGAAAGCGTCTTTCTGTCACACAGTTCGCTGGAATTTTTAGTTCCTTCCCACGTATTTGACTCATATCTGTAACGATAAAATCTGCAAAATTCTCCGTTGCTCTGAAGTATTTGGTTGCAATGAAAATATCTTTTACGGGCTTGCCAGAGCGCTGCGTAACCAGGAAAGAAAGGAAAATTCAATCAGGCAATACGAAGGAAAATGTATGCGTTCCATATTTACGTTAAGAAATCGGAACAAAATACCCTGACTTGCAGACAATGCGGTTATTCCTCTGGAAAAATGAACTGTCAGCATAGTTTGTCCGTTTTATTCACCAAAGACGTCGAGACATGTCAGAGAAAAGGACTGACTAATGAATTCGTCTCGTTATGCTCAAAATCAATGCAAATAGTTAGTTTTAAGAGTCGAAAATTGAAAACAGTGATTTCTAAAAACATATTATTTTAATATAAAACCATTCCTAGCGGCAAGGTACATAACCAATTCTGAAAATGTTCATACATTGTCTCTGTCGCTGATCCAACTTAGAGCAGGGAATACATCACAGGTGACGCTGAAACGTAGCGGAAGAAAACAACTCTGCGGTTGAATAAGGACGTACATGTAAATGAACACGGGTATTGAAAGATTTGCATTCCGTCATTTGCAATAGCTAAATCGATGACTATTTTATGATGAATAGTCTAAGAGTAACGGCACCTGATTTAAAATATTTTATGTTTTTGCGCTACTACGGTATACATATGTCTTAGTGGTAGTAAATGAAGTGACACACAATGCAACTAAGTTATAGTGTTACACTAAGTATCTTATGTATCTTACGTTGTGCACTGTTCGGTGTACAACTCTTTGATGCACAGTAGTCTTCTGTATGTATATCACATAATTGAATTACATCTCTTCAATAGGTGTTGGGGGTCACTCACTTAAAATTGAAATTATTTGAATTTATTCAACTGCTATGTTTAAGAACACACAGACAGGACTTGATCATATAAAATAACGGGTGTTTTTCTTTCAGTCTCTCTTGAAGATTCCTTCTTCATCCAAACCAAAATATTAATCTATAAAAATAATTCTGAACGCTTTATGTAACCCGAGAAAGACATATCATGATAGATTTAATTTTATATGACATTCAAGTGTGAAAAAAACTTTATCGGTGGTTCTGTACCTTCAGCATTGTTTTTTTTCAAGAAAGGTCAATATACTCGTATTTGTAGTTCCGAAACTGGCTCCAAAAAGTAAGTTAAATATTAGAAGTATTATCCGTAGACTTGAAACTATTTTCACCTGTTACTATACATGTACAGTATGTAGCCAAAAATTCTTAACTATAAAAATTAGGGACTCATGAAGCACTGAGAGCTTGTGCAGGTTTGAGTAATCATGTATGTATAAACTAAATGGAGAAAATAATAAAGTCTATAACTGATTAGCTGTCGTTTTACCCTTTCAAGTATCCAACATATCAGTGTAATTTATAAATCTACAATTTTAACCAGCCTTAACAAATAAGCTAGTTACGTAAACTAATAAGCAACCAGATTCGTTCCACTGCAATAAACTATTATAGAGTAGTGGTACAACAAGAAAGGAATGGAAACAAAGTTGGTTAAACATCATTTATTGATCGACACATCGAGCACTGTACATCAGTCCATGCAATCTGCGTGGTAAAAGCGGTCAGGGAAATACTGAACTGTGATGAGCTCAGCTCCCTGGAACAACTCTGAATTTATGACCATTGAGGTAAATAGATAATAGCGTTGCAGTTAGGAAACAACAAATGTCATATAGTTGAGAATCAATTCCAAACTCCAATTAGTACACATCATTTCCCAGCGCAAGAAAAGAAAAATGAAAAAATTTAAAAAAAAAATTTCTACAACCTTGAATCAGGCTAATGAGCATTACAGTAAAGTAAGCAATATATGCACCAGTTGTGGTATTGTCTAAGTAAAACTCTCATTATGAAATTCACTGACGTTTGTGTAATTTGCGAGGAAGGAACATACTTGTTAAAACATTATCGCGTTAAATTTACGGTACTCTCTATCGTAGTGATCCGATAAGATAAAGACACATGTCAATTGGCGCAATTCAAACTGAAAAGAATTTAATTACAGACGTTTGTGGGACCGTGTTGGTCACAGGCTCGCTCTAACAGCGGCATCGGGAGCATCTCAAGAGAATGAGAAACAGGAGTAGGATGTGCCACGAAAAACACTGAGGATGTCCTGATGAAGGTTAGTACTTGCCTGAAGTTCTACACCTTACGACAGAGTTCAAAAGAGAGAGAGAAAGAAAGTGCGAAAGTGTAAAACAGGAAAACACACCTAACTATACAACTAAACCTACAACAGGTTCGAGGAGCAAGTTAGTACCTACTACTGGAACTGCTGCCGATCGCTGATGACACTCTGTTAGCCTGCTACGCTCCTCATCGTATGAGGCGCAGAATACATGCTAGCAGAGTGTAATCCCTCACAAAATTTTGCTTATGAACATGCGGGCTTAAACTCAAAATGTTCTTTGTTGAACCGGTGAGTAACTCCAACAACAGCTTTGTTGCTGATTGCTTCAGGTATGTCTATTCATTGGTTGAAATAATACCAGTGAAAGATAACTTAACTTAATTTTCCGATAGATCTCTCTTAATTTTAATTCATTTTGCTTCAACTGTTCTGAAATGAAATTTTATGATTCGTTTGATCACTGAAATACGAACCTTTTTATGTGTGTCTACAATATATTTTTAGTCAATAGTTCCCTTTTATTTTCAAATTGAATTTATACAAATTTTTGTTCAAATTCATATTGTCACCGATTTTGAGGAAATTCCTAAATAACTACAGTTTTTTTAATGCTGAATGGCATAGTTGCGCTTAAAAAAAATGTCTTAAAAACGAATTTATTCCTGCAAAAAGACGCGTTATGCAGTACAGTAAGTTGCAGCGGCTCGGTCTAGCCTCTCCATGACCTCCTGTGCATCTCTGCGATGTCATCTTTCCCAGCAGCACCAACTTCCAAACAGATGTCACTCGCAGTGTGTTTCCAAACATCGAATTTCAACAAAAAAATCGAGTGGAAGAAGTTTATATGGTTCAAATTTTTTCGCAAATTCATGAGTCATTGCATAAAAGTTCTGTAATTCAAGTTACAAGTTGTTTAGGCAGTTCCTAGAAGCTTAGTTAGTTTATATTGGTCAGTTGAATGCGTTCCACAAGCACCCGATAATTTTGATGGAAGATGTTATGGAAACACACAACTTGTGAAGTTTGAAGGAATCACTGCTTCATTCTCTAAAGCCCGAGCTTGCTGCACATTACTGAGCTTTTGCAAGATTTTTATTAAAATTGCATGTTAGAATACGTAATTCTCCAGGAAGACTTTTCATACTTGTAGGTACAGAAGTTGTGTAAAACTGTAATGCATTCACAGTTCGACAAACGGAGGCTTATCAAAATTCTATTAAAAAGTAGGCATTTTGGAAACTCGACAAGTTAAATCACAGTTAAATTCATGGAAGAATTGGTTTGCGTTCATTGCAATTTTATCTTAAATCTAGTCGGGAAGACATGTTTTTTGACACTCGGCCAACTACATGAAATGAAATAAAAAATGTTTTTCGACGAAAACTATTAGTGCAGTATTTCATAAGTGATAAGAAATGAAAATTCTACAAAATTCTATGAGTGTTTACGCCTGCCTCGCGGACTAGGTATCTTACAATAATTCATTCGCATGAATTCAATACGCTGTTTTTTTCAGAACAACGCCCTTCATTTTTTCTTAACATCATTTGCCGTTCACTGTACATTATCTTCAACAAGTCATTTTGTCAAATGAACATCCAGTTCCTAGCTTTCATTTATAGTTATGATAATTCCCATAGGGAAAAAAGGAACGTCTTGAAAGGTGAAGGTTTCTAAAGGGAAGACAGTTAGAGGTAGGAGTCTACTATGCAATACCTTGCCGCAGTTTGGGACACTCAACACTCGATTTTTCAACTGATCAAGCGATCAGAAGAAGGAGACCGACCAGGGTGTTGCAAATCTCTCAAAATGACATTTTTCAAAGCTCAAGTGTGGTATAACTTCAAATTATGATTATTCATTTAGAAATTTGATGAGAGAATATATCATACATCATATCACTCCCTGGTGGTCTCCTTAGGCTGCTATTTTTCTACTCAACAATCATAGCAGTGACACATCAAATACTTTACATAAGATTACTGGAAGTCCCGTTACATTGTGTTTCGGAAGGAGTTTCTACTGAGCGTCGTTGGTTACACGAGAAACTCAGCTTTAAGCTATAAATGTCAAATCCAAGTTGAAGCGCTCACTGTCTTCACTTTGATTTGAATGGTCAACTGTAGAAAAAATATGCAACGACACCGAGAGGTCGTTTCATTTTGGGGCTTGGTGGCTTTTCTCAAAGAAATATAAAGAACTCCGCTCATCAATATACAAATGTCACCAAGCTGTTACTGAACACAAAGTGAAGTCACTTTCCAATTTGTTTTTATGGGATTAAATTAAATTGAATTAAAGATTAAATTACTATTGAATTAATGATCTGCCCTGAACAATTTTATGATTATACACGGACATATTAAAACACAAATTATGGTTCGATGAAAATATGGTCATAAGTCACCATTATTTGGGCGAAATATGCAAAAATTTAACTCATATTTTTAAAAAATCTTCACTTTAAGCGGGCATCAAGTTCGCTCATTCGACTGACGAGGCTTGCATGCTCTAAAGATATTAAAATGGAGTTTGAAAATTTAAACCTTGATAGAAAATGAAATAAGATTTAATTTTTTTTTCATACAGTGGGAAAATTACACAAAATCGAACATTTGTGACTTGCGGGAGTTATTTTCGTTTGTAGGAGCATCAATTTTAATTGACCATAGGATGAGAAACTAGAACGTTGTGTGTCAACAGTCATGCATATGTTGCAGGGAGTTTGATGAAAGACTTAAAGCGATGAACTCTTTTAAACTGAATTTTTAGAATTTAATTGATTTATCGCGACCCTATTCCAAATGAAGAACGTGTTGTCGTTTTGATAACCAAATGAAAAACATTTTTCTTTGGGCCACGTGGGTTGGTTCAAAAGTAGAGTTGATCTCGTTGAAAACAATTTTTTACTCTTTTTGAAAGTGAAATCGAATCATTTTACTGAGAAGCTCGCTCTGTTTGGTAGAGTTCGTGCAATACTCTGAACTGCTCACGCTGTATTGCAAAAGATATGTACTTCTTGGGAAGCTAATGTGATATGTGATAGGTTTCCTTAGTCTATGTCTACTTATAGTCTAATGAATTACAGTAATGAAGCTACGTCGCAGGTCGCTATTTACAGCACATTGTAGCGCGTACATTCACTACACACTCACATGCTCACTTCCAATATTGATAGACTTTTAACATAGAATTTATCATACGAAATATTCTGCAGGGATCTAAGATTTGATCATATATATTTCAGGTGAGAAGCAGAGGAGAATTTCGATGATACTTTTCAACGACTCATAAATAAATGTCTCTATTTTCAAATTTAAAAGATCTTCTTAGGTTCTAGGTTGAACATACAGTAAGCCCAACTTTCTCCTTACGAGTACTATTAGTCTACGGGAGAACCTGAGCCGAGGCAGAGAAAATTAGCAATGCTATGGTCTTGCGCAAGAGCGAGTTGTTTCTCCACCTGAAACTCCATTTTGACGCTCGCTGTCAGAAACGTACTACCACGCACTGGCTGCGCCAGGGCCTCGTTTTGTGCTTTCATCACTCAAAAATAACTTGAGTTTTGTCAAATCTTCTCGGTCGCTGCAGGAGAAACTAATCTGATAGCTAGGAATCTATTTTTACCAAATTCTAAGGATCACACTGCACTTAGAGCGGTCTCTATAGAGTGTGTATATATTGTTGATGCATGTGTCGAATATTTCCATACACGAATCGCAAAGTTTCCTGGCAGAAGTAAAATTTTTCCATCGAGTTCACATATTTTTAAAAACATATAATTTTCTAAGTCTAAAGTCGCTCGAGTCTAAGGACTCGATAACGTGCTGCGGGCTGTACAAGTAAAACGTGTGAGCACATCGAGAGAAATTCTATTTCCAAGAAAAGCTGTAGAATTTGAATGAAGAGTGAATGATGGCGCCCACTGTGACGTGTTTGTTTTCATTTCACTGGATTGACTCATCAAGAGCCGCATAATTCATAAAATATTCTCAACTTGAAAATTACCTCTCTCATTTTCAAATGGATGAGAATATTTTTTATGTGTGCATCAATCAGCATTTGAAATGGTAAAAGGAATAAGGAATGAACTCGGATTCGTTACATGCTTAAAGTTCTTCGAGGAAATGAAATGAAGTAAATTTTAAGCGACAGGAAGATGAAAAAAATGCTGACGTCTAATTTTTTTGGCTCACACATTTAACGGACTCACACGTTTTACCGGTTAGTTTCGGTAATAAACTCGCACGTCTTAGCAGTTTGAGGTGTTAACAAAGTAGAGAGTTTTACTTTAACTTCGGTAACGAGCTCATTTTTCTCAGTAGTTCGGGTCGGCTTTGAACTCGTACGTACTGCCATTTAGACTCGGTTACAAAGCCAGACGTTTTTAGGTAGGTTGAGTGTGCACGACAGTCCAGTTCGCCGTAATGTCCGGAGTCTGGAAAGGGGGCGTAGACGACAGCTCCAATGAGCTATAGTCGGTGATTGTGTCTTCATTCCTCATAAAAATAGACTTACTTAGGATTAAGAATCTTCTCAAGTACATAAATAGAGGCCAGAAGATAAATATAGCCAAGGTAATACGATTCGTTCCAATGCTGATCTTTCTTTCGATAGCTCGTATTTAAAAACGAAGGCTTTCCGTAGTTCAATTTCGATATCAGTACAAAATCTTTTCAAATTTCAAATTTAAATGAACCGGTCAAAATAGAAGTCTTCGAAAAATATGAATTAGGAAATCTACGTTGGAACGGAATACTATTTTTGTTAAGATTATGAGGTACTATAACAAAGCAAACTAAGGTCAGGAGAGTAAGGCTTATACAGATTCCTTGGCGAAGGCTGCTATGGTCATTTTGATCCATTTGACTGCGGTTGGGTTGACATCATCGTAGATGCGGGGGCGGGCTCCCTTACTGCACCCCGTACCCGCCACCGCCACGCCCACCACCTCCCACCGACCCGCCCACTCGCACAGCAGGCCGGCTCCGCTCATCTCCTCCAGCTGCACATGTCAAAACATTCTTAAGGACAATTTAAATAACACGGGAGTAGCGACACGGCAATGTCAAAGTCTTGAAAGAGGAGAGCACCTAAAGCATTAAGAGATGCAGATAACTATTCTATGCTGAAGCAAGGGTGTGAAGCTGAGGCGTAATTTTTGTCGCCTCTTCCAACACGGATAGCAGACGATGTTAGCAGCAATAATTTTTTCTGAAAGATTGATGGGGCCTAACCGCACAGCATGACGTGGGCAGACCAGTGGGCAGCGGCTTTTGATAGGTAGAGAGCTGTGTACTTGTGACAGAGACTCCCATCGTCTGCCACATGTTCTGGCCCACATATTTGCATGATATACCGTCACTGTTTCCCATGCCAGAAAACTGCTCGACGGTACAAATGTCGAAAGACTGTTTCCAAAATCGCTAAAGTTGATTTCAGAAAATATTTCCTCCACAGGGGACTCAAAGAGACTCTTTCAAGATTGGTGTTAAAGGCGGCATCGAGTAAGGTAACCATGCAACTATCATTCAGAAGCGAATTCATTTTGCTGTATTCGAAAATTAAAAAGACTTTTAATATTTTGCTAACATGTCACAAACAAAGGCCTAGGAACAATTTTTCTAAATACAGAAGACCTTATGGATGGTTTTCACTGTAAATAATGCATGTTAAGCAAAACTTTAAAATTAACTTAAGAAAAAAGTGAATAAGGAAAAGAAACACATGTTGAGAATTAGTAGAAAGTCCTAAAGCAAAATGAAATAAAGTATCTTTTTGAAACTTTGGCATTACCGTGAAAAATTGAGAATATGTTTCAGGACCAGAGCAAAATACATTAAATATTTTTCGTTGCATTATGAAACAGCTACCCAATAGTGTTTAATATCACCACTCACCAAGAACATTCGATATAAAATGACGTTTAAATATATAAATAGGCAAAGTCAAAGCGCCACAGCCTACGGAATAGAGAATAGTTGTTCAACAAAGCTCAGATAGACAAACCTGGGTCAACAAAGAGTGATGAATGAATTTCATCCCAGTAACCGATAATTTTTCCACCAATCCAAAATGAGAAACCAATATGAATAAGATGTCCTTATTTCAAGTCAATTTTCAAGACACTAGAGTAATCACACAACATTATGCAGCTTTTTTCTAGCAGTCAAATGCACTCAGTTCGCCGTATGGCTGACGCTAACTAAAGAACAACCGGATTCATTGCGACGAAAAGTAGCATTCTGGCAGGTGTACTGTACAATACGTACGGTACAGCGCTCGTTGGTTGCCTTAGGCTTGCCCGATATTGCTCAGTTGGATATTTCATATTGACTTAACAGCATTTAGTTGCATACTTAATATTCATCAAACAGCGCTCAGATGTGT
Organism: Orchestia grillus; assembly: GCA_014899125.1. Lineage (NCBI taxonomy): Eukaryota > Metazoa > Arthropoda > Malacostraca > Amphipoda > Talitridae > Orchestia > Orchestia grillus. The sequence continues at coordinate 21,592 of VOMN01048908.1, read as the reverse complement.
ACTTAATATTACTAGACAAAGTTTTTTTGCAGGGTTAATACTACTATACAATGACTTACTGCATTTAATATTAATTAAACAGCTCTCATCCAAGCTCTCGATATTTACCAAACAGCGCTCAGCCGGGCACTCAATATTCACCAAACAGCGCTCAGCCAGGCACTCAATATTTACCAAACAGCGCTCAGTTGTGTGCTTTTGGCCGCCGCAGAGCAAGTCTCTGGATGCGTAAGAAATAGCTCCTCCAGTGCCTCCATTGCTGAAGTAATTAACGCGCTTGATGCAGAGGCTGTTGTTGACGACGTTGGCGCGAAGCTCTATCAAGGGGTCACCTGTCGGAGTGAGGTCAGTAAAGTACAAGAATGAGAAACACGGGAAACTTAATGCCTTCTAGAATACAAGGAACAGAAGGGGGTGTGAATTCTTACCATCGCTTCCCTCATCTATTTCTCTTTTCAGTCCGTTGTGTTTGGCTTGCGGGTAGAAAGAAAAGTTTGTATGAAAGATACACGTTTACAAGAGCTTTACCGAAAAGAGTGAATCTGAGTTATGTGTATACGACTAAATATCTTAGTTAATACGTGACTGAACTTGTGTCAAATGTCCTCGTCAAATGTCCCTGTGTCAAATATCTTTCATCAGAATAGGAAAGACAATTCCAGTCAGTATGTCTCTTTCGCATAAAGATATTCTGTATGCGTACAAATATGTTCAGCGATAAATTCAATACAAGTTAAAACATGCATAATTCTTTTATAATCCATTCGAGCCAAAAATTTGAAAGTAAATTTTCTTAAAGCGAACTGAATTGGATTAATTCGATAATTCTGGCAAGACCATGGATTATGCAAGTAGGCACATGCATGTATCGGTTCCTTTGTTTTTGTGCTGTGAAGAATACCCAAGAATTAATAATGGCTATCCTTGAAATTGTTAAATTTATTCAGAGCACAATTTTTCCATGTCGCAGGGTCTGGAACTTACACCGTTCCGCTTACTAATGAGTGTGGGACCTCCAGCTGGGGCGTGAAGGTTAAACAATGAATGATAATGATTAAAAGAAAAAAACATTTTCAAGTAAAAAATGTTCACTTATCTACGTCATGCATTCAAGAAACGTTTCATACGGGTGCTAAAGTGCGAGGAAAAAGAATCAATAATGAAAACAAATACACCAATGTCATTTCTGACATCCAATTTCCTATAGAATATTGCAAATCTTACGCGCTGGTCATTCTCCCATCGCAAGCGTCACACCGAGAATATTTTTCAGCAATATTTCGTATATGAGGAGCATAATCCTTCAAGTCGTAATTTGGTAGTCAGTCCACGCGAAAAGTAAATGGCCATCGAATGTACAAGCCATTATAGTCGAAGACGAGAGTAATTGTTCGTCTGGAAAAATCATTGAGGCTTGAAATTATTGGAAATGAATATTTAAGAGGCTTATAATAAAATCAGAAAGTGGAGCAATTTATTACAGTAATGTATTACAATGTATCTTTGAGGCCAGCAAGTACAAGTGTGGTACCACTATGTTTCTAGCGAATTTTACGTGAACATTTTGCCAAAAATATAGCTTTTCGCCTATTCAGGTGCAAAATTTTAACCAAGAACATGAATGAACTTTCATAACCCTGTTACTAGTACACAAATAGCAGTGGCTTTAGAAAATACTTTAAGTACATTATCTATGGATATGCTATCTCAATAAAAAAGAAATGTCTTATAATTTTCATCCTGACAAAACATGACTCTTTCGAACGTTTAAAATTTGTTTACAAGCACTCGTTGGTACACTAAATATTCACCAAACAGTGGTCAGCTGTTCACGTAATATAAAAAAAGGTTGTGCGTTCACGTGTCCATTAATTCGTAGAGCTCCTCTGCATCCTGCTTCATCAGTAGTGTAGAAACTTTGTTAAATGTATTATTAGTCTTTAGAACTATCAGTAAAAATAATAGAGAAGAAACATTGGTAGAGACTTTGAATACAACACATGTATAAATTACGCGATCACCGAGTAATCCAAACTGTTATTCAAGCTGACGGTTCTAGGACTGTTCCTACATGTACGATATGATATTTTGAACTCTCATTCAATGCCTACGACGTGGAGGTTGAAACTAAGATTCTGTGTGTCACGCGTGATGTCAATTATAATCAGCGCATACTTTTCTAGAGCATTCTTTCGCACATATTCTTTATTTGATCAAATGTTCAGGAACCAAGGCATTGAGTAAATTTGGGCTTGGGAATTCTAGGCTCAAGGGGTTGAACGTGCCAACGCTTTCATGGAGGATGACACGATGTACTCTACACAAGCCTCAAAGTACTTGTACTCAAAGTACTCAAAGTACGATGAAGAATCATTGAACTCCATGACTTGTACATGAAAATCACGAGTTAGAGTGCTGGATACTTTCTCACAAGATGATGCAACTTACCCCTTCATGTCAAAAATTGTGCAAAAGGGAAACAAATAATAAAAGATAAACAATTTAGAGTTTCTATTCTGAACAGAAAACAGACGAATGCAAAACAAAATTCGTTGCATCATTCAACAAATATGCTACAGTAAATTACTCTGTCTTACCGAAGCACTCCATAACTCACGGTACCTGGCTTACCAAAGTAAAAAAGATTCACATTACTTCACAGAAATTAGAAGCTATTCAATGGAAGGTGGGATACATAAAATACTGCTACACGGGATGAAAAAAGAAACGAAAAAAGGAAGTGTTCCACAAAACTGAAAGGGAAAATTCAAAGAGGCATGGGATAAACTAATTTTAAGGTGAGGAGTAAAATTTGAAAAAGAATAAATATTGATTACTGCATAAATTGAAATAATTTTTAGAGAGGGAAGCTGCTGATGAAATTGCAAAAGCCTTAAATTCTGTAATAAATGCGAGGACATGTACGAAAATTGAAAGATGAAAGTCTGTAATAATTGATATTTTGAGGCTACATATTTCCCTTACGAATACTCATTAGGTTAAAATGAACCATCAAATGGTTGTATACGCAAACTATTTACGTCAAAAAAGACATACCAAGGGAAGTACACGTTTATGATTAAGATCAAGGGGAAGAAAGTTTCTCAACTGAGCTTGTTAAGTGAAATCCCATTTCTTATACGACCTAACTTTCTTCGGCACGTGACGAAAGAGTTTATGGAAGCATTTGAACAAAAACCACTTTTGTTCTGTTGATTCTGTATTGAAATTGGAAAGAAATGAGCAGCGTAGGAAGCAGGGTTTGCAGCCCGGTTATGTGAAATGGGGAGATTTATAACATCGAGTTTCCAACGACTTGTAGCAATGGGAGTGACAGAGACAGAGTGAGTGACAGACCTGTGCCGACACAGAACATTCACTAGCATTTCATACTTGAAGGAATGCATAAACGATCATGGAAATATTGCAAGGCCTAACATATACGAGAAGGGGCGTGCAACATTTTGGTTTGCGTCGTTGTGGGCAGAGTTTAGACCCTCTTCTGCCGCCTGAGGATCGTCCTTAGGGCTTTTAGAGTTCGACGGCACACGTAATGCATTTAGAGCTCTTCACATTGAAAAGAAGACTGTGTCAAATTTCATGTCCATCTAAGTCAAATCTTTCCGGTTAAATCCTAGATTGATGTCAGTGTTATTTTATTTTGCTGATACATTTCCCAGTTTTGTACAATGATCAAGCCAACAGATGAACAAAAATTGAAAATACACGAACAAGGTAAAAGGTTTTTCGATACGAATACATTTATTTAAAGTCAATGCAATTAAGATAATTTTTTCCTTTCTCGATTTAACTGTAAGCTTTCTGGAGCCAGAGGATTAAATCTGTCGTGGGGGACTGGAGGCTGAGGATTAAATCTGTCGTGGGGGACTGTAGGCGGAGAGAACCTCACCTGCCACGTGCCAAGGGATCAGCCAACGTGCACAAAGCGTGATCGGTCACTCAAAGCTCGAGTGAATTTTTCTAAGTAGTTGGATCGTTTGTTCCATTGGAAGAAGACGAAGAAGAAAATCTTAATATATCGTAAATACCTGGCTACTCAGTTTCCTAACATCATTGTTTGCTTCAAGGGCGTAACTTAAGCTGTGGCTTACTGCTCTAGATATGAAAAATTAAATCTCAGAAAATTAACATACAAAAGACTGCTACAAGTTCCCTCATTGTTCGTTGACGAAAATTATTTTCCTCTTCATACCAGGGAGAGATTAGGTTTACTCTATTTTCTTTATCACGCTGTAAATTATTTCCCCTATGGTGTTTATCAGCAGTTCAGAAGTTGTTGTTTAGGTGTACTGAAGTTGTCTTATTTTGGAACCGTATCTCAAGAGTGCAACATTCAATCGGAAAAGCAGTGAACAGTTTCACGCCGTCACGAGCACGTCGTAAATCGTGGAGCTACTGGAGCGTGAACCGACTCACGTTTGCCTTAAAAGGCACCGCCCGGCCAGCCACTGAATTCTCTCACCGCTTCTTTGATATAGAACACATTGTAATGGATATTCGTTTCAGAGGACATATCCCATTTTGTTTTGAAGCGTATGTGTTCCTAATTGTTCAGTTTTTATCGATTCATTTATTTTTAAAATGAGCTAGAAACGCTTTTTATCGTTCATTCATTTACACTCCAAAGCTTATGAGTGTTTGGTTAATGATTAGATTACAAGTTTGTTTAAAGCTCCCCATGCACATGAAATGTGATCCAAAGAAAGCGACGAGAAGGGACCATTTAGCATGGGTTATAGAGAACGGGGAATCAATGTGCAAGGCGAGTTTCCACTCAGGGTTTCCCACGCATACAAACAGTAAGTTAAGGATGAAGATCAAGGAAAGACAAAGGCGAGAAAGCGAAGAAGGTGTAGAAATTGAAACAAGGAAAGTGGGCACGAACGATAGAAGTCCCGAAGGCTTGTCCATAACTGAAGTATTCTAACAGTGTTTCCACGGCATGATTGCATACGATGAACAAATCTAACTAATCTAAGCCTATTGTTTATATCCTATGCCCCTGAAGGGCTACTTGGGGTTAAATTCATTTTAATTTCTAAACTCTTTTCTGCAATCATAACCATTCACCAACAGAGTATTTATCATTTATCAAAAAAAGAGATAGTGACATGATAGTCAATCTTTATCAAGGAGATAATGTGAGACAAACAAAGAATGTTGGCTAATAGGATTTGCACGCACACGGAATGTGGGTTGCATTACACTGAAATATGCAAGTTTGCTTGTGTTATTCAAGTAATTCATGAATGAAAAGCATTTCAAAAAAATGTGATTTTTGAGTGGCTTTCCCACATCCTCGTGAGTTATATTTCCAACCCACTCAATTCAAATGCTAATTTTTATTGCTGTCATGTGTTTTCGTTGAAGTTACCCGGTATTTTTATAGACAGCAAATTTTTCATTGGGTGTCGGTCGCATTAGTGGAATTATTATCTAATGATTAAATAAATTAGCAAGAAAATAATTAAAATGTGAGCGTTGCTCAATCTTCAGATGAAGAGCTTCAAACTTGCAATATTTTTAAAAAGAATCAACAACTACAAAATAACTCTTTTATGTGTTAAATTTTAGTGCGAATTAAAATCTCAGAGCTCTGAACGATATCTCATGTCATTTTGCTCATGGTAAAAATTTTCAATAAGTTGAACGCTAAACACCAAGATCTACTTCTCACAGCATGAAATGAGACGAGAAGTATTGACTTTGCACCAGGAAATTTAAAAAGTTCTTCGCAAGACTTTTTTCTCGCTTAAGTTGCGTCACTTCCAAGTTTGACCCTTATTTAAGTTGTTAAGATGTTTAATTTAGGTACATGGTGTGAGGGCTATTCGAGGGCCTATCGTTTCCAGTTAATTACACTCTCGAAACATTTATGGTATTATTTTCTAATTCCAGATAACTCATTCAAATACGGATGTTAACCCAAGAAATAAAAAGACATGCAGTCATAGTTGCTTTAACTGCATGTATGATGGTTTTGGGAGAAGTAAGTAGAGAAGGGCATGTCAAACCACCTCACATTTTTCCAACGAGTCTTAGGGATAATGCTGCTGGATACATTGGTGTTGTAAAAACGGTTGTTAAGCCTTGCATAAATGAAGTATCAAATGGCAGGCCACAGGTCGTCCAGCAAGACTTACCATCCTCTCACAAACCCAAGATTGATTATCAGAGAATTTTATGATCATGTGACCCTCAATTTGTGGTCCCCAAACTCTTCAGATTCAAATCCTATAGACTATTGCGTGTGGAGCGTTATTGAAAGGATTACTAATCGACATCCTCATAGTACCACAGCTTTTCTGAAGGCTGCCATTGTTCAGGTGACGTCCGGAATAAATAAAAACCACTTAATTTCTGCTTGTCAACGGTTTTGGACCCGCATGAGTCATTGAAACCAAAGGTGACTTCGCGTAATAATTTGATAAAGAAGTATCATGAAGGAAATATTTGAAAATATATATAAATATATACATTTTTTGTTACCATATTATGGTTTATTTAGCATACTAAAAATATCCCAAACTAGCCCTCACACTCTGTACCCATCAAGGTTATATTAAAACTTTTGTGGGAAAAGCTGATTCCCCACAGCTGAGCAGCTTAGAGCACGCGGCGCTGGTACATCATTTTGCTGATGACCGGCTCTCCTGCTTGTTGTATGCACACATTACCCAAGTCACCCAAGTCACACTCTTATACGTGGTACATACACTGCCTGTTTAGAGGCAATTCATGGATTAGCTTTTCCCGTTCACTTCTTATTATTAAAAACAATATGGTATTCAAAATTATAAATAGCTATGACTACTCATACTACAGGGCTTTATTTTTCACTATGCAACTAATTTACAAATCTCTGTAAAAGACTAAGTCACTATGTCATGTGAATTGTTTAGAGTAGTCCACTAAAGAGGGCGTTTGTCGTAGTTAATACCAAGAGTAGCAACGAGAGGTTATCCATGCACGTGATCGAAAGATTCGACGGACTACTCCTAAATTAATTCATTACTTCCTAAGCGCTTCATTCGATGCAGATGCCATTCCAGATCAAAGCCGTCGGTGGGGCCGTGGCGAAGAGAGCACGAGCACCCACTGAGAAGCTCTACATGGCGGTCAGCAAGGCGGCGTGGTGGTGCGATCAAACTTTCTTCCTGAAATTACTACGCCATATAGTGGGTCTCTTTGTTATTTATATTGCGTACGCTGATCAATTTATCATGCCATCGCTTACGTTGATTTTTACAGAGAATCAATATGTTAGAGCAGTCATCATACCAAGTTGAACGTTTGAATTTCAAAGAAAATGTATTGTGGAGCTGTTGCTCTTTAAAGAATTTTGCTCGATGAAGGTCGTGTATCTTAGAGAGCTATTTTTACAACTCACGGCAAAACGATCAATTTTGACTTGCACGAGAAAATGATAAGAAAGTTGCAAACCTGCATTCAAAAGGGCTGTCTATGAACGGACAGCCTGAATAGGGACTTTTTGAGCATTATTGCAATGAGAAAAACAAGCTAAGGCATGAATATACAAGCCTACGTCTCTTGGATGGTTTACTTTTTGAGTAATCACGAACTTCTATGAAGATTTTTTAAAGATTCTTTATAAATAAAATACAAGAGATGTACTGTGATTTCGACGATGGCTGTGCCGAGATCGCACCACCACAGCGTTGCGGGTATCCTATAAGAAGCTGTGCGCGATCTACAAGTCGGGTGCAAGTCTAAAAGGAACACAGCTGGACATGGAGCTCCTCCTTACCATTCTTTTCGAGGGGATCTGCGGTTGATTGACAAAATAAAATAAAATTTATTAATGAAGTTTACTCAGAGAGGTTTCGCTCTCTATCCATGTTGTATGCTAATAAAAAGTAGACTGCATGCTCACGTAGTAGCCACGATGATATGTTACAAGTTACCCAGTTAAATCCTGAACGTCGCAGTGCAGTTTCAGGTTCATAAAAAGAACCCTTGCATCAGAGATTGAACTTTTCTGCTGTTTTCTTGAGCGCTTAAAAATTTTGTTCTGAACTGCTTAGAATTTAACTGGGTAAAATAAACACAGCCTAATTCTTCAGGACAGTACGCTTAAGGGACTCTGAAAGGCTGCCTCATAATGAAATTTCAAGCGGGGATAATCTCGAAGCGGGATGAATGTCATGTCAGAATTTCACTAACTGTGAGTATGATTACAAAATAGGTCAGAAATAAATCAAATTTGCAATGTACAACACGTCAAACACCTTACTGGTGATTAAAGCAGGACGTATTGACCTTGAAATTATGATGTGCTTCTATAGTGATAATGTACCCTTAAATCAAGGAAGCAAAATATTTCATAACATAACTGGTTGGGCAAAGCCCTCATTGTGGCTGCAGAGATTCCGAGGACATAACCTACATCTGTATTGCTTCTAACGCAAAAAACCTGTAAGAAACAAAAACATATTTCGACAATGGGCTTATCAGAATGAAGTTACAAGCTTTCATTGCAATGTTAAATGCACATCACAGCCAAAATAGGCTGTGCTACATATGCTTGAGGAGTTCTCATTGACCCCGTAAAAATACCGCTGACTCGATTGAGACAACCGGGAGGCGTCGACAGCTTTGAAGCACACGAAATGAACAGAAGAAGCAAAGCTGCTCAGCAGGCCTTGAGGCAATCAAGCCTCCACAATGGGCACGTCCATCTCTCGCAAGGAGCTGGTCGACCGAGTTTCAGGGAGGCTGCAGAAATTATCTGGCAACTTCAGGAGTGGAATGCGCTCAAACGGCGCTAAATGAAGCGGAATAGGAAAATGAGAAATACATTTGAGTAGATAAAGGAATAATGTTCTTGTTATTGCTTCTGAAAGCAATGAGTCAGATAGATTGCTGGTACTCAACATTACGGAAATCCACTTTAATTACACAGCTATTTCAACACAAGCTGATATTGCCTACTCTATCAAGCAATTTTTTCATGAACATTCGTTACCACCGAACTCATAACTAGGGGCTTATTCAAAACTACGAATAATGAAGGGCTGTGGAATCTGAGAGTTCGATGTATCTTTGCATCTCCAACAAGTGGGAGTAGCACTGCGTTCGAGCTGCCTTACAGTTTCGTTCGAGCGCTCGATGATCACAGCAGGAAGTAACTGACCTCGCGTCGTTGTCATGGAGATGCCGTAATCAAAGCTCCTGCTCTCGTGATGTTTAAAGACCATTATATTGCAACGATGTAACGAGAGTAACATATTCTTGAGGGATTGAGTCAAAGGAGTTTTCTGTCGTTAACCGGATATGATTCATATTTATACATTACCCAGTTATGGCCGCATAATTTTCAATCTTGGCAAACATCGTGATAAATTATAATTATTCTAAAATAAGTTTCATTTTGCTTGAAGAAGGCATAAAATCGATGTTGGAAACAAACGTTAGAATAAGCTATAGTGCATCGAACACCCAAACTTGAAATGCGGTCGACCGAACTTGAGGAAGTTACCGGAACGTAAAGGTTTTACCTATTTTTTTATAGTTCAAGAGCGAGCTATGTAAATTTAAATGCTGCGACATTCCTTTAAGAATAAAACTTTGTGTTGCTTCTGGGAGTACTGAGCGAAACTTTCATCAAGACACACGGTGTAAGGTTCTGGTGATGCAGCACTAATAGAATCAGGCGTCATGAGTTAAGTAATCTTTTATTACATCTCAAAGCAATATACTTTTTACAAAAATCGGCGTTTTAGACACAGTGTGTTTGATCGCTTGAATTGAGTGCATTGTATGTATGTATGTATGTGTACAATAATAGCGGTATTCAGTAGGTATTAGCTATAGTTGATGTTGTTTGTGAAGTGGGTAAAATAAAAGCCAAACACCACCCATGGAAAATGCATGAGTGCTAAAACAAGATTGTCTAATAAAAATATAAAATTATCGATAGTTCGTATAACCGTTTCCTGAGACAAAGCTGTCTAGCTGTGGTTTCCTATGGTTTTATTCACCAAATTGATTTTTGAGATAGCATTAACGCAAAATCTCTGAATCTAACATATTAATGATAGATAAGATAATACGTATAAAGTACCACCCCGATAGGTTTACTTTTCGGCTGGTAATGCATAGCGGCTTATAACGCTGGATGCCTGGGCAGTAGACGAGCGTCGCCATATGGTCAAATGCTAAAAATGCTAAATCATACTAAGATAGAAGTGCACTAATTAAGGAAAGATGGGAAATTTGCGAGATCCGGTGGACTGTAATATATGGTTTTGATTGTCAGAACGAATTCGTCTGCTGTCATCGTGCAGGACAAAATCGTGAAGAGAGAATGGCAAAGTCTGAATAATCGTCACGCATATCGCGGTTGATGTTCTGCTCTTTATGATCCGAATCTGTGAATTCGATATACGCTTTCAAATTCCACCGAACGAAACCAGGTAAAGCTATCACTAAATGCTCTCGGATCATTTTTTTGTACTGCTTTATTTCACACTGGGCGTTCAGTAAGTTATCGTATCTCCCTGTACTCGTCCTAATAGCCACGTGAAGTACAACGAGTTAATGGATAACTGTCATTGAGTTTGCTCTATCCATTTTCTACCTAAGTCGGTCAATTTTTCCGGTCAGTTTCTTCGCTGAGTAACGTACGTAACAGTAAGATCGAGCGCTAATGAATATTTGACCCTTGTGTTTTCGACCCATCAGCTGTGTTTGTTCTGATAAAAGGTGTGTAAGTCCAATAATTAATCACAGCTGCAGCCGTAGGGGTCTTTCTAAATCTCAACGTCGTACGATGGACAATCTGAAGTACACCGAACTTTGGAAGTGCCATCGGCCAAAACTCAACAGCGAGTGGACGCATTGAGACAGAACCGCTCATGACCGTACTAGCTGTCTGGATGAGTTCAATTTGACGTTTAGAACGACAATTTCACAACGGAGGTGAGATTTACTCTTCCATGAATTAGTTCAGTAAATATGCATCCCACAGAAATACGAGTATGGACTGGAATTTTAAAGGTCCGGGTTGAAGGTGGACGGCATAAAGGTTTTAATTTCAGATTTTAACTAGATGTGAAAGTTGTCTACGGGATGGTTTAAAGTTCTTTTATATTCTTGGTGAGCATCATTGTCAATCCCGAAGTTATGTTCGTCTTTGACAGGTTGAGGTAGAACTTACTGGATTGTGACTATTCTTTTTAAGTGTCGTAAGTGTTCATAAAAAGATTCTTAAGATAAAACTATGAATAAAATGAAAAACTGAGCAACTTGAATATTAAAATAATGAGGCAAAACATTTAATCATTACAGTGCTACTTACTTATTGAAAGCTTTAATTAATTAAAAAATTTAACAGTGTTTCAATATGCTAACAGCAACTAGGTAGCTTAATTGTGCCTCATATCCCATGTTGGACTGATGCCTAAGCTTCACATACTCAATGATGCTTATTTTCTGAATATCTAGCCAGCGCAGACTCGTAGCGCTTGAAGGAAAAGAGGAAGTTGCATTATTTTGTTTTGCATAATGCTTGTGCTAGGCCAATTGAGGTAACCCTGACAGCTCTAAGTAGCTGAAGATCTTAATATTTTTCCAGTGACAGTGCATGAGAAATGGATAGATTTAAATTAGAAAATCGAGCAAAAAACACGGACTTTGACACAAATCTCTGAACTGTCCCTCGTCGGCTAGAGCGCCACACAACAGTGAAGGCAACAGTGTTGAGGCCATAAGTGTAAGCCAGAGGACAGCTACAGGATCACATAGGCTTTGCTATCAACGAAGGGCTCATTGAAAAAACATAACTTCCCCCGCAATGACAGAAGACCAGGAGACGAGCTGGCAGCGGACGCAAGCATAATTTGAGCGTGCGACTTAATGTGATTTTCTCGAACGGTTTTCTTTTTCAATTTTTTTCTAACTGACCTTCTCTAAGTCTGGAGAAAGGCCAGTCAAAATTTTGCCTTGAATTGCTTGTAATTAACTGGAAAAAAAGGAAGAATTTCAGCGACAGTCTAAAGACTGATTTGGAGGACTCTCGCTGAGCCTTGATCGAATTATCGAACATTTTTGATGTTGGAATATAAATTTCAATTTTCCACTAAGAACTTCTTCCTATAATTTTTTCGTCAAAAGTTAACTAAGAATACTACACTTTACAATGAATGCGATGCTTCATACCATATCGCTGGAGTGACCTTAGGTTGAATGGAGGAACTTGGAATATGAGTGCAATCAGGAGCCAGGCGGTCACTGAGAATAAATCTATTTTAACATGCCTTCGCGGTCTTAGACAGGTCTTTTATGGAGGAAGAGCAAAAAACATGTTTTCCATTAGGAATTGCTTCAATTTATGCAGTTTATTTGAAGTAGATGCTACTCGCAGGAGGTTACTCCGAGTATCAGTTCTGAGCTTCAGAAGATGCTGGCGCTCAAGGACATGAGAGGGGCAGCAACCAAGTAATTATTGGATTTTTACATAGCAAAATGTTTCCATGAACTCTTAGTGGTTAAATAATCCTAAGATCAAAATTAAGGCACGACTGGTTCATTTAATTTGTCTCTCTACGTAGGAAAGCTTTTTTCATAACAAAAACTATGAATAACATAGCAAACTATTGTCATAACAAAGACCAAATGGTTGCTCCGTGTGAAATCGTTTAAGGGGATGGTGAATTTTTTCATGTGGTATTTTTGCAAACGTGTCTAGAAGTGCTAAAAATTTTAAATTTAAAACTGTATGGAATTTAATTATAATAATTTCAACCTTTTCTTTTCCTATCTCTTTCTAACTCTTTATTTTTCGTTTTTTCTCCTTTTCTCTTCTTTCCTTCAATCCCCGTTTTTCTTTCTGTGACTTCCCATTGGGTATGCAGGCCACCGTAATTCGGTCCCTGTAAATTTATTGCCTATGCCTTTGTTGGTTGTGGTGGCCACTCCAATGGTTGTACTCAAGTGTAGTGAAGAAATTACTTTTTTTTCTAATTACTCTGTGAAATTAGATTAACATTTGAGAATACCCTGAAATATCTTGGTTTCATTTTTTGTTTAGAGTTAATTGTAAGTAATTTTAAGTTCTATTTCTATATTTAATTTGTCCGAATGGCTTAAGACTTGTGTAGTTTGTTAAGCGTGGTAACATTGATGTAGGTAATATTGATCCGGATAGGAATCATTTTAACTCGCTAGTTTCAAACCTTAACGGTATTGGAAATTGATCACATCGCAACTTAATTCATAGAACTAACGATAAACGGGTCGCTCGTTATTGTAGGAACTATCTATAGGACTCCTTTAGCGTGTCATTTACCTTTCTTCAATCAACTCGACCGTATTCTATCACTGTTCAATAAATCACTATATAGCGAAATTATAGTTTGTGGTGACTTTAATTACGATTTTCTCAATCTTGAAATCTGAGCACCAGCCTACAATTTTCTTAAAGCTGCGCACTCGAAATCGCTTCTTCCTTTAGCCGCTGAGCCGAAACGCGTCTCATCACACTCTGTCACGCGAATTGACAACTAATTTAATAGATCCCACTGATTTTCCATAAGGAATATTAACTTTCAACTTATCCGTCTTTTTCCGGTGTTTCTGATTAGAAAGAACATATTCAATGCGTGCAATAAGACGCAGGCTGAAACTTGTCAATATGGTAGAATAAACGAGTCTAACTTACGAGCAATGTGCACTATGAGAACGGAATCAGCTTTTCACTAATAGTTAATAAAGAAATAATTACTGCCATAAATATTGTTAATGCCTTGTTAAACCTAACTGATATTATCGCCTGCATGTAATCATTGCTGCCCTCTAGTCACACGCACAATTACACAAAGGAATCAGGCAAAAGCCTTGGATTACTCGGAATATCATCATCAATATGAAAATACAGCATGCATTCCTGATATTACGTTCAGAAGGGGAAAATAACTTCAGCTGTATACAAGAGGTTCAGAAAGTACGTAATGAATCAAATTAAAATTTAAAAGAAAAATTATTTCACGCTTAAATGTTCTCAACTTGAAAGTGACATTAAGAAAACTTACCACCTGCTTAATTCACTGTACTGACCGAAGAAATATACTAAGAACAAAATTGAATCTATTCCTAGGAATGGTAAAAGATATAACGGACGAATAAAACTAACAAACCTCTTCAACAAGTTTTTCGTCTACATGGGTGAAAACATTGCTGACAGTAATAGTACAGATTCCACCCAGCACTTGAAATACATGCAGCATATCCCTGAAAATAAATCATTTTTCTTCGTACCTACCACTGCCTTTGATGTGCTTGATGTCATAAATACCTTAAAAAATAAATCAAGTGGATTGAAATCGTTCCTGTTAAAATATTGAAATGTATAGCTGACTTGATATCTCCATCCCTTGCAGGGATAAATAATTATTTTCTTGTATTAAGCATTTTTCTAAACTTTCTAAAAATTGCCCGCATGACTCCCCCCTTCAAAAGTGAAGTGGAAGCCTGTGTCAACAGTTATAGACCTATCTCTGCTTCTCCATTCTACCGGAAAATATTTAAGAAAATTGTCTACAAAAAGCTGTAGTCCTATTTTGAGCTGAAAGTAATCCGTTGTGACAAACAGTATTATGGCATCCGTTCAAAAAAATCAACAAGGCAGGCCATTCTCAATCACCTACATAATCTTTATTCAAACACAGACGGAAGAAAGGTTGTATTTTCTTTGCGTCTCGATTTTCGTAAAGCATTTGTCTTTGAAGGTCACGACAACTCAACTGAATCGAAGCTCAACTGCTATGGCGTTAGAGGGTTTGCTCTTGATTGGTTTAGATTGTACCTGACTAACCGTCAGCAATATGTTATAATCGGTCATGCTCAATTTGAACTCATGGATATACGCCATAAAGTTCCCCGAGGGTCTGTTTTGCGACCTTTCTTGTTTCTAGTACTCATCAATGATTTTGTTGAACCCACTTCATTCTTCAAATTTATGCTTTTTACTGATGATAGCACTCTACAGCTCTTCCTAATGAAAATCATGTTACAAGCGTTATAATAGCAAATAGAATACATGAAGAGTTACAAAAAGATTTCGATGTGACTTACCCCCAATATCGATATTGTCGATATTGTCCCCAATGTCGATATTGATGGTTATTTAACCATCAATATCGACAAAACTAAGTACATGTTATTTTCATATAAACGGACCGCACGTTTCCCGTGCATCAAAATCGGTGATGGGCAGATTGAAGAAACTAATTCATCAAAATTCCTGGGCATTATCAGCAATAAAAACCTGACCTTAACAGAGCATACATCATAAATTGGCGCCGAGATGTCGAAATCTATTGGGGTTCTCAACAAAGTCAAAAACATGTTATCTGCTGAAGGGTTAGCAATAATGTACACATCATTAATTCATCCGTATTTGCAATATGCATTAAAGCAGGGCATGGAACTAACAAAAACCAAACGAACATACTTTTTATTCCTCAAAAAGAGTCATAGGGGCGATGAGTAATTTGGCATATAATACGGATGCCAATGACTCATATAGATGCCTGAATATTCTTAAGCTTTCTGATCTCTACCAATATTCCCTCCGTACATTCAAGTACAAAACTTTGAGTGAGGAAGAGGATAAGGACCTGAAGCCATAAGTTTCTACTACAACTGGCCATCATGAATATTTGACTAAGAATCGAAGTAAACTTATTGTTCCATGCTGTTTCAAAACCAGATCGCAATTTAGTTTTCGCTACACCGGTATCAAAACTTGGAACTCATTGCATTCTGCCTTTCGTTACATAAGTACACCCCAAGCGTTCAAAACGAATTTGGAATCCTATTTCTTATCAAGATAATGAAGACGTTATTGTTCAATTATAATCTTATATCTAAAAGGACTGTTGAAAAAACCCTTAAATTATACGTCAATAAATTAATTCAGAGTACATCATAGAATGAATAGTCGTCAATGACTAAACATTATTGAATTCCTAACTTTAAATAGTATCTTCTCTTCTCAATGAATCCCGCATTTGATGTCTTGAGTAAGCTAGTGATGAGTACATTAAGATATTTACATGTATGTGAATACTTAGCATATGGTCTTGCAGGATGCCCTAGAAGTCATAGAACTTATTCGTACTCACAAGCAGCTATACACAAAGTTGGTCATAACAAAAACTGCGAAACTTTTTCAAAGGATTGATTTATTTTCTCGAGCTTTTGAGTTGCACTCAACTCGATATCAAGGGAACGAAATTTAGAAAACCGTGATGCACGAGGATACAAAAAAACCGTCACAGATAAAATTATCAACTGCAAGGGAATAGCTGTGCTGAGTAAGCGCTACCTCTTTATTCGTCACTGTTGCCCGTTCCCTAGATTACGAGTTGTGTACACCAACTCGAAAGCTCGGGAAAATAAATAAATCCTTGTAAGAAGTTGGGCAATAATCCTTAAAGATGTACCCTGGGAATTCAATATTTCAAGGAAAGACTGTCCATTGTACAACTATAAGAAATCCATATCTGTAATATCTTTAAATGATGTAACAATTGTGATAATAAATTGTTTGAAATTGTTTCAGACCTAGAGCATTCAAGGGAATGACTTGTAAATAGCAAGTGATAAAATTCAACACATTTTCGAATCTTCAAATGGAAGTCTGCTCAGGATATCTGAAAACTATTGAACGAGCTTTCAGTAGAAAAATAAATCGAACATCACAATTGAAAATTCAGTTTTATGATCGTGATCAACTGTGGAGGGGAGGTTATCTGAAGGAATTTGTGACCTCAATAGTATACGAATGATTTTAGAATTTTCGGGATTTGTCAATGCTAAAATTGGCAGCTCTCATTGCTCAGAAATGCATCAATCTTATTACGCATATGACGACTGACGGCTTCACTGTCAGTTTCATTGTCTCTGTTTTGACGCCAACCTAGATTTGGTCAATCAAACTGCAACGCTGTGCACTCAACGTTTTGTGATATGATTTTTCTTCAGAATTTGTTCTATTCCAAAAGCTAGAAACCACAGGAGTTCAGTAAAATAAAGGAATGGCTCATCCCATGAAACAATAAATGTCGAGTGCATTTTCAGTAAGTAGATGGCGATGTTCAAACGAAAATACATCCATCGATGAAGGTTTTCATATCTGGTTGACACTAGAATTTTCAGATGTCCAAAAATGTTCCGAGTTTCACGGTGGCTCACTGAAGAAACTAGCACAATATTCAATTCAAGGTGAAATTGTCATTTTAGGCTTAGAAAGGAACTACCTAATTTATTGTTTAAAAAAGACCTTTGTATAGAAGGGAGCGGATGTTCAGAATCCAATCGCGAAGTTCTACATTTTTAGAAAATCGGAAGTGTAGTTGAAGTTTTCAATTTCCACAGCAGAAAATTTTCAGCCAATTGGCCCTTGGTTTACTCAAGAGGTAAGCCATTTTCCACGGCCATCTCTGCCTAGCTCGACCAGACCGTTTGTTACCCGCATGCAAATGTTCCTCAGTGTTTTCGCATAATTAAATTCGTTGCAATCCTTTTAGGCAGCCTGATTATTTCCAGCGAGTGTAAGTATGCTCAGAGATTTATCAAGCACATTTTTGCCCTATATGCACAAAAGTTTGTTACATTGGTCGAACTAATTCTACTTTACGCTTGTTGCCAGGGGTTGCCTCTAAATGAAATAAAAATTCCAATTCTAATGGTATTCAAATGACAAATGAATTTTTAGTTAAATTATTATCCAGTACGACTCCTAGGTGTTCATACCAATGCTTTACCTACAATAGTGGGCTAGGAATTACGTTACTTAGTTATCGCTTCACAAAATGCTTACATTATGCGCTGTGGTTGTTGTTGACGTTGATCAAAGGTTGATTTTGATTTGACATTCAAACGCGGCCTGACGCGTGGCGACGTGATAACACGCTGGCGATGCCGTATTTTAACTCGTTCCAGAGTAACTGCCACTGATAAAACTTGTATATTTTAGTGCACTTCTGTACCTACAACACCAGAGGTAAGATCTCAGCTTTTTTTTTCGGAGAGCGTGATGTAAACTTGCATCCGTTCGTTGAATTCTAAAATGAGCTTTCACTAGGGTGTAGAAGGTCAAATCTGACGAATGTCTACAGCAGGTATCATTGCGAATGTTTGATTTTTTTCACATAAATTTAATTTCAAGATTTCTATAGTTCTTTATTTTTGTTCCTCTTCATATATTTCTATATTTTTGATAGATTAAACAGTATGCGATGGAAATGAGCTGAACCGTACAGTTAAGAACCAAAACTACGTAGGAGTCTTTTAACCTCCACCTCAGGCACGAGGCAGAGCGTAACCTACGCTGATTCTCATCGCTGTGTTAACTAAAGTATACTTAGAATATACTTTTAGTTCACGCGTAGAGGAAAATAATAAAATGAAGTTGAATCCGTTAAATTACAGTGTTAGGCAATTAAGGTGCTTATAAATCATGATCATGGGAATAATTTATTGAGATTTATGAGAGACTAGACAACCCGTGACCCGTTGGGTCAAATAAAATTTATCAAAATCAAACCGTATCCAGAAATATATCCTATGCAGTTAAGACGGTATTCATAATAAAAGATTAAACGAAGAGTATAAATTTCGAATACCTCAGAGCCGACAGATAAAGGATTCTGCCTTCTTTCTCATTCCTGTATCCACTTTACTAAATCGCCCGACTTAAATTCCTCTCTTTTACATGACGTAAGTTTATATTTTCTCTTTTGTGCACGGTTTCCAAAAAGCAAGACGACCAAAGTTTTAGTATTATACTAGACAACACGTGACCCGTTGGGTGGAATAAAATTTATCAAAATCAAACCGTAACTAGAAATATATCCGATGCAGTTAAGTCGGTATCCACAACACAGGATTAAACGAAGAATATTAATTTCGCCCACTTACATCTTCAGTCGACATATGCTTTAGAAAGCATCTGGAGTCTGATGGTTGATACAAATAGAATGAATAATGTATACCTTAGAATGGATATGCGAATATTTTGCACTTACATTGCTTTGCATACCTCAATGATTATCATTTGAATAAATCTTGTCAGATAAAACGAAATTTTCGGAAAGATTGATAACATTTTGCCTCTTCTGTGAATAAATGTAGGTTATGAAATTGTTCCTATTCGGATAGTGCTTCAACTATAAGATCAGCGACTATTTTTTTCCAGAATTATTCTTACAACGCATTTTTTCCCTCTAAAATATTCTGAATTTTTTTCAATGTCACTTCCAGCGAGCGTACACTACCCGACGCAAAATTAGTTCGGTATCCAAATTTATATACTTGGCGCAGGAGTCTTAACCTTTTAAACTTAGCCAAATTGATCATTTCGGAATGAGCGAGTAATAATTTATAGCGTGCCCATGAAGTTTAAATTCATAAAAACAACGAATGTTGTGCTTGTAAGCCTGTCGTGCATGTAGGGCCCGGAGGCTGGTGCGAGACCAGGACCCGCGGAGGTCCAAGCGCGCCCCCCCCGCCTGCCGCATTATCGCTCCAGCTGACGCGGCTGCTTCCGACGGCGGCAGGAAGCGCTGCAGGCAGCAATTCACGCGCAAGCCGCCGTCAACAGAGACAAACCTGCCGTCTGTTCCATGAAAGGCTCGGAAATCTACAGGTAAATAAGGCAAACGAATTTTAACTGCTTTTTCAAGAGCAGGTTTGTCGTTCCCGTGCAGTCCACGAGTACAGTGATGCTCAAATTTTGAAAATAATTCCCAATCCAAAGAGTTTCATTTGCACTGTTAAAGGCTTAATATATCACATTAGATTGCATTTGTAGAAATTTATCACGAAAAATATTTTTTCGATAAATATTTTTACTGACAAGGATGTAGAACAAAAGTTGACTAAATAAAATTACACGTACACCATGACCAGAGATGTGAATCTTATTGCACATTAAACATATATAAAATGGTGCACACTGTAACATATCTGAATGAAATCACTCCACATAACTAAATTCAAATCGACCGAACGTGTGCCGTTCTGAGACAGCCCAATTTAAAAGTGGGAATGCCTGTCCTCGAAATTTCTCATCCAGTGTTGGGTAGGAATTAAAGATTCTTAGTTATAGTTTTAATTTTAATACCAATATATATATTATTTATTCCGCAGTAGATTTTCATTTCGTGTTTTTCCTTTAATATGTTACCAAGTCTTAAGAACAGCTGCAACGGAAAATCAGTGGTGTGGAAGATACGTACTGGAACAGGCAGCTTTGGAAAAAGCGCCGTAAGTTTATCCTGAGAGATTTATTGTAATCAAGACTTTCTATTGACTTTATTATTCCTGTACAGGGTAATTTGTCATCCGCATAGACGATTCGTTAGGCTTATCATTTATAGGTTTCGGTGAACGTTTTTGAGCGCTGTCAGTCGGTCGCACTCAGCTCCAGCTTGAGCGCTGTCAGTCGGTCGCACTCAGCTCCAGCTTGAGTGCCGTCAGCTAGTCGCACTCAGCTCCAGCTTGAGTACCGTCAGTAGGTCGCACTCAGCTCCAGCTTGAGTACCGTCAGTAGGTCGCACTCAGCTCCAGCTTGAGTGCCGTCAGCTAGTCCTTACTGAATGTTTTTGAAATTCACAGGTTCTTTTTCAAATCCCTGTTTATCCAACTGAAGGGATCAAAACTGGAAGCGCGAGGTTGTAGCTGCACCGAGTCTCTTACAAGGGCGCTTAATCGAAATTGGCTTAAGAGGCTAGCGTTGAACGTATTTTTCATTTATTTATAGCGACTTCTATGGTAAACTTCAAAGATAATATTTTCAAACACTAATTTTGGATTAAAAAATCATAGTTCTGTAAGGTCCTGACCAATGGTAAGAGTATACTACAATGCTTTTAAAATTCTGCCCTACTTCAGTTCATCATACCTGGAACTCAGATAGCATAGTTAAGTATTCGTAAATACAAAGGCATACAAGGTACCTCTTGAAAAGCCATGCTGCCAAAAGATTAGCGAACGCACTTGTAAAATGGTATTCAATTTAGTACGGATATCCTGTAATAAAAAGTCTCCAATCCCTGCATGAGTTGAAAATAAAATCTAGCGTTTACAGCGTCGCGAAGGGGCTAAAGTTTACTTTCAGCGGAAAGCTCTATGCAACTGAGGATTGAACTATGATACATCCCAAAATGGGCACATTTGCTCACACTGTAATGTACGTCTGAGTACTTTTTCTGATTAAAGCGTACATCTGAGAGCCTGGCTAGAAAGCGTACAACTGAGTACCGTGCCAGATGACAGCGTACATCTGAGTACCTGGTCCGATTGCAGTGTGCATCTGAGAGCCTGGTCACATTACAACATACATCTGAGAGCTGGGTCAGATTACAGCTCACCTTCCAGCACTTAGTCCGAGTACAGCCTACCTCCCTGTACCAGGCTACAGTATAGCACGCCTCACAGTACCAGGCTGCAGTATAGCACGCCTCCCAGAACCAGGCTGAAGTATAGCACGCATCATAGTACAAGGTCGCAGTATAGCACGCCTCCCAGTACCAGGTCGCAGTAT
>VOMN01048882.1:0-13406 GCA_014899125.1 Orchestia grillus | reverse complement strand
GTCTGATGTAAATTACTTGTGGTAAATAAATGTTTCTAAAAGTTTCTAAAATGTTTCTAAATATATATGATAAATGTTCGAAAATATAAAATTTAAATACTAAAATAGCACACGAGTTAATTCACATTGTTATCCAAAGACAAAACAAAATGCAAGCAACACGCTCCGAAAATAATTCCCGGACTTTGGTCTTCTCAGAACGTGTAATTAAAACAGCTCTCTCACCAGCAAATTGATCAAAGGCTTGGAACCGTGCTTCAAATTAGGCACGTTGAAAAACTTCCACTTCTCTTATTTACATTTCAATTTCAACTAGTGAGAACGAGGTACAAGCTCTGTATCTTTTCGTAAGTTACATACGAGTCCAGACTCAACTCTTTCACAACTCCTACTTTGCATCGCAGGTTCCGTGCCCTGCGGACAACGGCGGATCTCATTTGCATGGTCGGCTTTCGCAGAGTGTCATGGAAGCCGAATTTTTTAGCATCCTGCCTACGCGGACTCTGGCTGAGCGAGCAAAACAAAAGAGCGACGGGTTCACGTAGAAGTTACGAGATGCAATGCCTCCCAAAAGAACGCATGAGAAATATTTCATGTTTTGAAAATGCTTTGCAAGTGAAGAATTACTGATCGCTGATGGATGGACTCATTGATGATTTTGAGTGCAAATTATGAAATATCATTGTTAAAAAATGTTATACTATGCCTGAACACCCTTCAAAAAATAAAATGACAAAAATAAAAATTACTTCCGGGAAAGCCACGTGTAAGCATCAACGATTTCGACAAATTTTCCAGGGAACGACGTTTTCCGTACACCAGCAAGGGCTCAAAAATGGTCCGAACACTCAAATAATCTTTTTTTAGGTAAGTTAGAATTACTATTTCAAGTGTCGTGCCAGGTGATTCTTAAAAAAATTGGACTGAAATTTACTGTTACATGTAATCTGCAAAAATTAAGTTTTCAAATATAAGACAAAAATAAGAACAGATTTAATAACCACAACTAAAGTGCAACACAAACTGAATGCTGTAGGTAATGCTATCTTTATCAACAGTACTTTTAATAACAACGAATGGATTTTTATATTTCCAGAGAAGCGTAATTGTTAACTCTTTTTGAAAATATTTTAGTTCTTCGACATCATTTAATGCAGCTGCTCTCTTTCCTCTAAAAAATAAACATCATTCAGCTGTACGATGCAAATGCAAACCAAGTTCTTCTAACGATGAAACGAAATAACAGTTGTACATACATTCAATGTCTATGTAAACATACAAAAAATTTTCCAAAATATTGTAGCCATGAAGTCTATAGCTTTACATGAAATATATACATATAACCCAAACTGTACTGACTATATAAAATCTAGATGTTAATTGACGTACGTACCTCCTGAATGAATTTGTTTTTGTTAACAGCTATGTACGTATATTCCACCAAAGACTTGAAGGAAAACGTCGTCCGAATTCTCAAAAAGCACACGGACCAAAAATTCCTACTCCCAAAAAACCTCGTACGGTTCTGACGTCGGGAAATTTGAGAATCGGGGTAAAAACCTTTGGTGATAGAAGTTTTTACCTCAATTCTCTCATCAGCCTCCCAGGTTTTTATTGGACAGTTCACGGTGCGTCTCCGATAGCGATTTTATGGCTACAACCATTGAAGCAGAATTGTTTGGCATTGGAGCAATTGCAAAGCTCAAGTGTAAATTCATTTTTGAATAGAACGGTTAGCTAATACCCTACCATGAGGTAAAACTGTAATTATAATCTGTGCGTAAAACGTGAAATTATTTTGGTTCGTCTTTCCGTAAGATCTTTAGAACTTGAAAATCTAAACCACCCGCCTACTCCAACGGCAATGAACCTGCTTTGAATTTCAGCAAATAACGATGTACGAGCACTCCTGAATTTTGACTTGCCTGCCGAGAATCTCTGGCTATTTTGTTCGTCTATTCTTATAAGCTACGTTTCACATACTTTCACTCACCGTGTCACCGTGCTACCGATTACGCACTCTCTGATAATTTTTAGTTAATTGAAATCGACAGAACAAGATATACCACCCAACAAAGCTGACTTTGGTTAATAATATTATCAAACTGAATAGTCCTCTCTGAAATACTATGCTTTTGATCTAGGCAATAGAGCTGCTTTTATATTTAAACACATTTACCAGTAACACTTCTAAGCAAACACATACACGGTGATAAAAAATTTGTTTCAAATTATTCCTCACGCTTTTTATCTACCGTGAATTTCCCTGTCGTGTAGAGGAAGTCTGCCTTCGTATGCTGTGTGGGAGCGAAATGCAGAGCTGCTGACTTCATTTTGAAATCAGGCAGTAAGAGTGAGTTCTCGCAGAGCACTAGCTGTCGAAGGGACTCTGATATACCAGACTTTCGTAAAGCGATTGCGCGGCACCGCGCTGATAAAAAATGTCCTTGGTAATTTTTGGAATCGAGAACGCCTCTGCGACGGAGTCGGACATGTTCCAAAATTTCTTGATTTGGACCTGGCCGGCGAAACGCCCCATATTTTCTGAATATTGTATTTTGCGGTGGTCTCAAAATCGGGGTAAAGTTTCACACAAAAATGCTAGCATGATATTTTCTCGGTAAGCGGGACGGGCCGTCACGTGAAGCAGAATTGCTTTTCAATTTGGCGGAGTGGTCATGGCGAGTTGGCGCAAGCTGGCAACAGCACAACCGTGTTGCCGTGAACTGCTCGGTCCAAGCTAAAGAGAGAGGGCGCGGGCACCGAGTTGTGGGAATTAGTTGCTGGAATAACGAACGCGTCGACGTTCGTTACTCCTTGATGTGTTACAAACGTTTATCAAACTTTACTGCTTCTTGATGTGGAAGTCAAGATGGCAGTAAAAATATGGGTAATTTTCTTTTCGTAAACTTTCTATTTCCTTTCAACGAAAAATTAACGTGTGAGAAAATTGCTTTGAATTTGTAGTTTTACTCTTTGCTTCGGCAAAGTTTGATAAACGTTTGTTTATAAATGTTCGTTATAAAATTCTACATAAATATTATGGGCTCAGATATTTTCATTAGAAAGTTTCTGAATGTGATCTGTTCTGAGAACTACTCCTTAAATTGCTTATTTATGAGCGTGCAGATTTTACCTACTGTCTTCCTTGCTATTGAAATTTGATTACAACTGTAGTAACTTGTATCATTTGTCAGCGACATCCATTATTAATTGGAAAATTATAGAAATATTAAAACTGAGAGCAAATTCATTAGAGTGAAGTCTTTTCACCCAGCCTATTTGATCTAATTGCACATTAGGTTAGAAAGATCCATTTCACATCCACCTTAATTAATCCGCTGCCAGCCCTCATACAGAGATGCGTGACCAGCCTTGGCGTCAAGCAGGCTCTAATAATCGTGCTCCACCCAGTCATTCTACTCATCTCAGAGCCTAAGAGTCTCTATTTATCATAAAGTATATTTCTGCTTGAAATGATGTGCACTTCGTCCCTGGTATGCAAATTTGGCAGTAATTAGTTGTAAGGATTTTGTTTAGTGAAATTCCTTCCTTAGCGTCCGTGACTTTTTTTATACCAATTCGTTAACGCCCAAATAAGGTTGAAAAATTTGATTTTAGGAATCTTTTCAGAATTGTATGTTGTGTCAATACAGCCGTTTAGCAGTAAAATGATGCACCAGACAACGGTTTTCTCTGCACTTATTTCTTATTGCGAATATTTCTGGAATAAACGAATATGGATAATCCTTAGCAAATAACGAATTGCGGAGCAAATATTTTTTACCGAGCATTTTAAAAGTAAATAACCAGGGCCCCAGGTGCCAAAATGAGTGCTTTGTACAATGTCTTATTTAAGCTTCCTCATAAAAGGAAAATTTGATGTCGATCAGCGCTCAAGGCTCGAGAAATTGCCAATTAGACGACCATGAAATGGATTCATGATCGGAAATTTTTAATGGCCTGAGAAAAGATGCCGCACTTTTGCTAAGAGCTAATTATCCCCCCCGAGTTGTTCTCAGGTTGATTATAAAGTGGTGCTTGAATGCTTGATTTTATTTTATTTGTACAACTATTTCAAAAACTGGCCCGTGTTTCTAAAAGATACTTGGTTCTTCAGGTTGTGTTTGCGTTTTGTTTTCATTACGTATTCGAGATGATTGTAACATTAATTTGTGGTAACTTTAAACATAAATGGAAAATTTGCGAACTACTGATTTTTTGCGAATTTTATCCCTTAAGGAGAGAACAACAGTAAAACATTCTGACATAAAAGCAAAAAATATTCAGACAAAAAAGCAAAATATTCTGAAAGATTGAAAATATCTCCAAAAACCGACCTTCTTCAAGTGAAGCAAAAGTTTTTGATTGTGTTTCAAGTTTACGAAGTGACCTTGCTATCGAATCTTGACAATTATCGTAAAATTGAAAACTAAATTACGGTATATGACAGAATAACAAACCTGAGACTGAAAACTGTGATGCTGTTGAACTTGGAGTATCGGCACAAAAAAGAAACAACAGGAACAAAACATGAAGACTTGTACCCTGCTATCTGTGGGCACAAAGGGCTATTTATAATGGTTAGCTACAGGAAAATGAATTTAAAATTTCCAATAATCATCGCAAATTTAATTATACGACCAGCGCAGCTGCTCCACGCCATTCTGGGGAGGTCAATGCTGAGCGAAACGCGGATATTTGAATTGCAACAAAATTTAGAAACTTTATGGCTCAGTGTTAATAAAATTCCAAATCTTACACGCGAATGAGTCGTCGCTTACATATATGAATTGATATTGCAATAATTTTCGCTTCATGACTGCCTGGGTGTTTCAAACTTCAGACAGTCATGAAATCAGTCAACAAAACTGCCACGACGCTGAGACTAATTTGTAAAAGCTTCGAGTCAAGTCTGAGCCAATTCAAGGCCAAGCTGATCAAATATTAAGTGACGGAGATTGGTGACGACTGTGACATGTTAGCAAAACCTCGCCAGTTCCTATAAAAACTCCAAAGCTTGGTAATAAACGTAAGACAACAGCGCTGCGATATCGCAATACTCGGCGGAGGAAAATGCTCGTATCCAACCAAGAAAGTAATCTGGCGAGTGATAAGTGAACGATGCACACCAGTGGAATCGGGGTTACAATTTCGGAAGACAGCTTCTTCTGAACTGATGCGTGAATACCACTAAATCTTGATAATCTTTAGAGGAACACATTTATACGCTTTCTGGGAAATACAAAAATTGAGGTAGATTACCATACGTAAATTTACAGCTTTCGATTCTAGAAACTGGTGGAAGGAACCGGAAAATGACGCATAGCAGTAACTTGAAACATATCCTCACCGATTTTTTTGTTTGCGGTAAAGTGACAGTTTGTTGATGAAGAACCAATGAGCAATTGAAATTAAGTTTCAATTTCTGTTTGTTATCAGTGCATGTGCATAACAAATTGTTTTTATTTTTTGCCTTGTTTAAAACTCTTTCGTAACATTCCATGACGATGCGCTTTCTCATAATGTCTCGTGAAACAGAAGAGGCATCAACAGACTCAAAAGGCATTTAGGTTCCTCTGAGTTCTTTCAAACTGATCCTATGTGCGTGTGAAATGAACACGTCTTAGAAAGGGAAGCTTCCAAATTGGACTTCCTTGGATAGTTATCTCCCATTATTGGGGGAGGAACGCGCTCTCAACTCTAATTGACGGCAGTGGCTGCTCAAAATGAAGACCTAGTGGTCTCCAAATGATGTACGCCAGGGGAACCACGAACGAAAGGAGCCACCTATTTACTCTAAATAAATTTAAAAGTTCATCACAGAATAATTTCAATGTATGCGCGCTGTTCCTACAAACTGCACTCACTGTTTGACTGACAAATTCATACGCGCAAGTCAAATTCATGCACGCAATCGTTTGAGTTTAATTTCAAAAACAATTAGATGACACAACAATAGCAGTGACAAAATAACTTTCGTAGGATGTCAAAACAAAAATATGTGAGTAACGAGCTGTTAAAAAGTTTTTACATTACCAAGGGCACTCACTGTACGGTGCTTTTGAAGCATACATCTCTTTGCATAATTTAAATATCATTATTACATCGTATATTTCTGCCTATTTTAATTAACTTACATATTCAACATTGATAAAACACAATCCCCGGATTTCCTCATTAACATTTCAGGGCGCTTTGGAGCTCAACGACGTCATCGTGGTGCAGGAACACTGGAACACAAGGCTCTGCTTGGTGGAAGTGAGATGCAATTAGTCGGAGCTGCGCATGGCCGGGTCGAGAGGGGGACGATCAAAAAACTCCTATTTAAAATGATTTCAAAGTCTTTACAGTACTTAAAAACTGGGGAAGGTCAAGGGAAATCGATTTCGTCGACAGTACCTTCAACCTTCACTATTCACTTAGGCAGGTTTCCGGATGTACCTACTGTCGAGAAATTTTTCAAAAGCATCTTCTACACTCAACCTGGAATTTTACTTTCTCAATTATTTTTCGCAAAGAATATTTTCTCGCCTAATAGAGAACAAATTTAACCGTTCGCTAAGTCATTACTTCTGCAAAACATGTGATGTTCTTCTCCCATATTGCCTCACATAAACTGTTTGCCAAAAATTCTACTTGAGAACTATGTGCACTGAGGATTTTGAATATTGCATTTCTCCACGTTCCTTAGAGATTTCTGTTCGCTTGTTTTAAAATATTAGCAGGTATTCTGCCACTGTTTAACTCATATCTATTTGAAAAGGTTTGCTAGATGTTACGGTAATTCAAGATGTAGTCTCGAGGTACTGAAAACTATGCGGTGACATACAACTTATTATTTTGTTAAGTCACACGAGAATATACTTGCACTTACACATTTCACTGTAACAATTTAGTCTCGTTTTAACTTTGATTTCATAAGTAATTATTGCTAAAGCGGTTTTGAACGAATGCGCTTGAACACTTGACGACAATGGGCAAAATTTCGAGTGTCATAATTGAACCAACTTGAGATCATCTGAAACATGCGTAAATCTTCATTTGATACTTTGTTATTTCCTTCGAATTTCCACACGCCTTCCAACTACACAGCGCACCACCAGAGCGCTCGTGGTACCGCCAGTCTACCACCAGAGCGCTCGCGGTACCACCAGTCTACCACCAGAGCACTCGCGGTACCGCCAGTCTACCACCAGAGCGCTCGTGGTACCGCCAGTCTACCACCAGAACGCTCGTGGTACCACCAGTCTACCACCAGAGCACTCGCGGTACCACCAGTCTACCACCAGAGCGCTCGTGCACCAGAGAGCTCGCGGTACCACCAGTCTACCACCAGAGCGCTCGCGGTACCACCAGTCTAGTTTACCACGAAAACGCTATCGACAACAACAAGAAGAGTAACGCAGTTCACTAAAGGAGATGAGTCCTGCAGTGCGTGACTTGAGACTGTTACAAGAACACGATCGAGGGAAACGCGGCCCCCAGAGTGGGGCCTGTGCTGGTCAAAGTGTAAACTTTATTAGGAAGATGGGAGGCCGACACGCACTGCCGCTCTCCCACTTCATTCCTGAGCCTCGGTCGCTCTAAAAACCGCTCTGCATGCGCTCTTCTGTGTCAAAATGACTGTCTAGGCTAGTACATTAGGCTGAGCTTTCCTGCTTTGATTCTAATGTTTCTCATGAAGTCATTTATGTTGAATTAATTGTTTATATTTTTGTATTAAGGTAAATTTTTCATTTCAGATTCTGTGTTTTGTCAAATGAACATATGTGCAAAAATAAGGGTTTTGAGTCTTGAATTTTTGCTAAATTTCTTTTGAAATTCCACCGTTTGTTGAATTCCTATTGAAATTCCACCGTTTGCTGAAATTCTATAGAAATTTCATCGTTTGCTAAATTTCTATTTAAACTCCACCGTTTGCTGAATTTCTATTTAAGCTCCACCGTTTGCTGAATTTCTATTTAAATTCCACCGTTTGCTGAATTTCTATGTAAACTCCACCGCTTGCTGAATTTCTATGAAAATTTCACCGTTCGCTAAATTTCTATTTAAATTCCACTGTTTGC
Organism: Orchestia grillus; assembly: GCA_014899125.1. Classification (NCBI taxonomy): domain Eukaryota; kingdom Metazoa; phylum Arthropoda; class Malacostraca; order Amphipoda; family Talitridae; genus Orchestia; species Orchestia grillus. The sequence goes on along the minus strand of VOMN01048882.1, from coordinate 5,337 downwards.
TGAATTTCTATTTAAATTCCACCGTTTGCTGAATTTCTATTTAAACTCCACCGTTTGCTGAATTTCTGTTTCAATTCCGCCGTTTGCTGGATTCTTATTTAAATCCCACCATTTTGAAATGATCATTTATCCTAAAATTACGGCTCGGTTTCGTTGCAGTTGTCCTCAGATAAAAACTCATGAATTTCTTATGACTTGTTATACTAGGTCCGCCGTGTCCAAGGATTATAATTTCCAAGCCCTCGTCGCATTGATTTAAAAAATCGGAAAAAATGAACGTCGAGTAAATATGAAATACTTTGTGCTACTATTAATAGACTTGGAATTCAATTAGGCAAAATTGCACCTGAAAATAATTTTCAAAGCTGAAACTTGAAATAGAAGCTCTGCCCCTGAAGTAGAACATAATTTACACTTTCTTTCTCATTAGATAATTTCCTGAATGATTTCCTCAGTTGGAATATAAGGTCATATTGTTCCTTAGTTTATGGTCAAACTAAGCGCAACGCGGCTAGTACTCAGCAGGCTGTGCACTAGGCAACACTAATCGACGTTCATCATAGTTCATGAGCGAGACCTGCTACAGAAACTCCTGCAGAAAAGTTGCTGACTTCTGGAACAATATGGAAAATCTCATGACTGCTCCGCACCCCAGGAACAACCCAGAATAATGAGTTCAAATCTCCCTTCAACTTGAGGAACACTTTGCATAATTTTCAAACTCTTCAAATTTCAATTTTCAAATTACTCCTCAACTTGAAAACCCTTTACATAGTTTTCATTGCCTACATTTATCCCAAACAATGTGAAGGAATCATTAGAAATCTCAGAATACACGTTCGTATGAAATTAGGCAAACAATGGAGGAACCAGAGAGCTTTTTTGTGGAAAAGAAATGAATCATATGCGTACGGCCGATAGTAGCAGCCAGGCTCATGTGGCAATATATTGCGATCAATTCAGTATACTTCAGTCAGCACTATAATGCAATCCTTATAATGCAACGCAACCACTATAATGCAATCCTTATAATGCAGTCACTATAATGCAATCAGGATGATGCAAACAGTGTAATGTAGTCAGTATTAGTCAAATACGATCAGAATAATGTAATCAGCATAATGGAATCGGTAAAATGCAATCAAATCAGAATGATGCATTCACTGTAAAGCAATCAGTATAATGTAGTGAGTATCAGAATAATGTAATCACAATAGTGCTATGAGCACAATGCAATCAGTACATCGCAATAAAATCAGCACATTACTCTTAGATACCAACTTCCAGGCTCATGATGCAGGTAAGTCCTGTTGTGTTGCACTATAATTAAAGTATTGGTACACTTATTATCGTAAACTTGAATCAAATTATTTATATTACCACGGACGTTAAATGCCGACGAATAAAATTTGCTTCGAAAAATTTCTAAGCAACTTTGCTACACAATTTTTCGAGCCATCGTATTTACAGCCGTAGCATCACTCCTCAGCGTTCCAGAGCAGCGCCATTCCTCACAGTTTAGGTAAAAAGGCTCTCACAGGCAAGAAATTAGTCACCTAATTCTACGTAAAAATTCTACGAAGTAGAATGAGCTCGTGGCGAGAAAATAATGTATTGGAACGGATGCGTGAATTTATTTAAACAGCAAAATTCAATCAGGCTAAAAGCGAACAGTGAAAGATGAAGAAAACGAGGTAACATTATTAGATAAAAATGGGTAAAATTACTTAAAAGCCTTTTAGCAACACTGGCAACACTGCTTCAATATTTCCGAAGGTAGCGTTTGAGGAAAATTATATGTACAACATTATCGGTCATTTGTTTTTAATTTTTAATCCACGTAAACGTAGCAACGCTCCTCTTTAAATCCTTATCAGTGACGCAATATATCATTATGAAATAGTAACTGTTCAACACGCAAAGGATTTTTAGCTCATAGTATCATTGGAAACAAAAAAGATTAAAAACGCTGTATTTTTCGTATACATTTGGTATCATGCATGACTCACATATTTATAAGCGTGCAACCCATTTTGACAAGTCACTCTATGACAATTTGCTCTCGAAAAAATAATTATATCGGCCAACAAGATGAGTTTATTTCATGATGCGGCGTAATTAGGAATTCATATTCAATAACTGTGCTGTGGTGCGGCCAAACACACTCTCATTTTCTCGGTAGCAGCTTTAATTTTTGAGGCATAGTTTAATTGGTTTACTTTTAATAGAAGCTGGGATGTACAGGCGATGGCTTTAAAGGCCAAAATGAAATTTGCGTACCTAAACTTCAGATTTAATTAACCAGCCAGTAGCACCTGGAGTCACAGACCGTTCGGCGAATATTGAAACGCATTGCCAATAAGGAGAAGTTAAAAATCTAAAATTTTCCATTTCAGCAACCAAGATTTTAATTTACCGCTTGGCTCTCATTTTTACAGTGCAAGCGAATATTCTCAGGCATCATAACGTTGAAAGTTCCATTGAATAAGCGAAAATGTGCCTTTCTCCTTTTAGATTCTTATTTGTACCATGAGCATAAAGATGAGCATGATTACAATAAATTCAATCTATTTCCATGTAATATGAATGACTTTAGTTAAGAACTAGGGAAAAGATTTCGTTAAAATATTCACACTATGGAATATCGATATCAATGGAGATGGGATTACCACAGGAGAGCCAATTGTCTTGAAGTCTTTAGGGATGCTTAAAAAAAAGAAAATGTTTACAAATTATAGAACAAAATTTACTGTTGGTGAGTGATATATGAGTGTTTATCTACTTATTGAAATAAATATCTTACGTTGGGTTGCATTTTTTACCAAACAGTGGTGAAAATATGCAGAAGAAATACGTATCAGTTTAAAATCTACATACGTAATTAAAATTAACATATGATTCTATTCAAATATAGTGGAATACAGCCTCTCCCAAGAACTGGATCTGATAAGCCGAACCTAACTGTTAGTTCGAATTGAGCGCCCATAATCACCTGACGTCAGTCAAAACACCGGAGGAACCAAATGGAAGATTTTAGAATATCAATCGCTGAATTTAACTGGACCCACCAGAGATTCCACTGCACAAGAAGAAAAAATAATGAAAATAAAAAGAGACACGCAAAACTCGTCAAAAGGTAAATAAATGTTCACGATATCTGTCTTGAATTAGACAAGATTTCAAAATATATTTGGTTTAGTCTTTCTTTCAGTATTATAATTCCTTACTTCCGACTAGTTTTTACCGTGCACAATATTTGTTGAACAGTAATTTTTATAATGTCATTCGTGGAATACTTTTTAATTTTTAAAAAATTGGTTAGGATAGTTTGCAACATCATTGAACGTCATAATTATCCTCCAGGTATGCTTTAATATCTGAGAACAGATACTAATATAAAAAGTTCTTATTTATTTTCTCTGATTTACCAGTTAAGGACAATGTTTTTAAGAACATTCCATCAAAAATGCATGTTCTGAGTTTAAATCTTGTTGCGAATTTCTGAATTTTTTTACTTAAAATCACTATTAGGCTGCTACTAAAATAATGGTCGGTTTCAGAAATAGAAGTTAACATGAAAAAATGAATATCGAAAGCGTTTAAATTAGTCAAACTATGAGCCATGAGCATCTATGCATCACTGCTATCGATCAACAAGATTTTATATTTCCAGCTGATACACTTCTAGCTGACTGCACTGCAACAAAGTCTTTGAAAGCTGACTCCCCTCTGGCTTGGACAGAGGAGCTTTGGAGCGCTCGTCCCTTGCTCTGTTGATATTGCCAGCCATCTGGGAGGCACGGTGTGCAAAACTTGGAACTCTGGCAAGAAAGTGGATGAAAGTCCTTTTTTACAGTCGTAATTAAAAGCTTATATTTTTCAAAAATGTATTCCGTTTGAAATAACTTGAAAATTATTAAAGAGAATGCATTATTTATCAGGTATATCAAAATTCACACAAAGCATTCTGAGAATGCCATGCTAAAATGGCATTTCCGAACACAACACATATGTAGATCGGAACACAACTCTCAGATCGGCCAATATTTTGTAACGCTCGATCGGCTAAGAGAATAGATATCAATTTAAACCATACTTTTATCAACCTGTATATATTGCAAAAATTCCAGTTAACAATTTCAAATTTCAAATTCTCTACTTCACCGAAAGTTTTCACAATTTATTTAGAAAATTCGCCTCCTAGCCGAGCTTTGAGTCATTTCCTTTTGACTTTACGAGTTTTAAATTACGGAGACCACTTTGCATTCTCATCATTCGAATTTTCTGTGGACGACAACCTGTGTAAAACTCATTCTTTTTTAAAAATTCCTCAACGTATCCGACGACAAAATTTGTCACGAGGCTGCGAGAAAATAATTTCAAACATTTTTCGGTTCACATGCGAACCTGGCAGTTCTTTTGCTCGACTCGTCAGAACATAATTCAACTGCGAAATGGTGATTATAATAGTCTATCAGGATTCGATCCTCAAAAACACACGAAAATTTTGACTTTTTGGTCCTGAAATTATTCTTTTTTTAATGTTATAGCCAAGTGTGCTTCACTTTAACCAGCGAACTCTTCCAGCATGTGTTCATTTTGTTCTGATCGTTTGCTAGGAATATGTAAGTACATATAATAGCTTCATTGAGAAAAACATGCATAATTATTTCATGTAAATACGAAAAATGTACAAAAACATTCCAAACCTGAACAGTGCATTCAAAAAAATCATTCAAGAAGTACGCACGCTGTCACAGCCTTCAGGAAGCACACGTATGCCCGCACGAGCGTGAGCGAACCTATAGCTCACAGCTCAGGGATTTCAGCGGTGCCAGCAAATATTTCTGGTTTGTAAGTCAAATGCGGGCTCGTGATAGAAAATCGATTCCGGGAGAAAAGTGAGGGAATTGATGTTTATATGCAGTGTTGCAACCACAACTACGGGTCTTGGGATTTGTTTCAAGTCAGGAAATAGTAAATCTTCAACTAAGGTTGATGTATGATAAATTCGTTAACGAACACTGGATTGAGTAACGTCCCCCTATAAATGTACTAATACATAGTTGCTGCTTACATGGCCCGGCTGTTACGCTCTTAACAATTTAAGGGCGATTCTCCACACAGGTAAAATATCATGTTGACAAATATCTCCGTTGTGAATGTAAAAATAAAGGATTTTGTTTTCACAAACTTGGTTATCCAACTCATTTTCCTTCTAATCTGAACTAGCTTATTCGAGTAATGAATACAAATTTCATGAACACTTGGAAATTTGCATTCCTATGTGTTAGCCCTTTAGGTTAGGTTAGGTTAGGTTAGGTTAGGTTAGGTTAG
>VOMN01048878.1:0-27958 GCA_014899125.1 Orchestia grillus | reverse complement strand
GCGTGAGGAATGTGTGGTTTAAGCTTCCTTTTCCAAGGGAAGTATTCCGTCGTTACCTGAAAATCAATGCCTAAGCTGGGAGTCGAACCCTAACTTCCCAGCTTCGAGGCTGTCAAGCTAACCAGTACGCCATGGAGCCCTCAAATGACAGTCAACTCTGAGGGCCGAAGGTTAGCTACTAGGATGCGATATTTATATTCTGCATTTTAATGTCTCCACAGCTTTATTACTCAAGTCAGGTCATTCAATAACTGAAGCTGGGCCATTTAGCTCTAGCTATAAAGACGGGATAGTTTTAGTCGTTTCTCTCTTCTATCTTGATCTTCCCTCAATTTGAACCTTATCACTATGCTCCGAAACATGTACTGTGCTGGCATAAACGACGGCAAATAGCGTAATTATTCACAGTTGGTTCCCTGAGACTAGCGAATGTTGGGAACAATGCTCTCTTTGTCTGCTTGCCCTCGTAAAACCACAAAGTGCTGTAAGCAATTTTTCGATGTACTCAACATAGTAAATTATGACATGAAATTTCTTCCAGTTGAAAGGAATTGTGTTGAAATTTAGATTTGTCTACAATGATCCAGCAGTAGACATATGACGTAAAACAGACAGTGACAAATATTATTGAATACGTGTCCGGATTGAATATTAACTGCATCATACAGTATTCAACATGTGCCTCATGCCTATTTGTTAGTCGTAAAAATATTGTAAATTTTCTATTCCACTTGCTTCAGTATTTTCCAGAAAAATTATTCTGGATTGGTTGCCATAGCGACCAGCTCGTTGTTTACATATAGGTTGTAATAGGTGTGATGTTGATTCACTCGCAATGATAAACATAGGATTTCGTAGCTTAAGGCTTAGTGTTTCAAAATGTCAACATAAAAACTGTAACTTATACTATATGTTTTAAGAAATTAGTTTTTTTTAATGGTTAGTCTCAAATGTTTGTTTCCTTATGTAGAATGATGCTTTTGATTCAGTGTGCTAATTCAATCTGCGAATTAATTTTGTGTTCGAAGTTAAATTGTCGGAGTTTAGACGTTGTATGCTATATGGAAGGTAAAATATTGTTACAAGTTATTATAATAATTCTCCATAGAAGGCTGAGGATAGGTATTAGGGTTAGGTTAGTTAAGTCTGTTTATCCTATGCTGTGTAGTATCTTCAGAGGGGCATTGTAAAGTTATCTTAGCTCAGGGACTGTTAGCGTCTGTGCCCACTGAACTTATTTTAAGTTTCACACCTTCTTGCTTAATTTTTCTATGGTTTTTCTTATTTTTCAAATTTTCATTCTTCACTTGCCGTCTCTCTACTTAGTGCAGAAGGTCCTGTGTGAGGACACTCCTTGTGTTTTGTGCTCCCCATTCTACAGAGTTCATACTGAATGGTCCTTTCCCTTTACTCTATTTGGATCACATTTCATATGAATCGGTAGTGTTAAACCATCACTGAATAATAATAATAAAAATGATGTTATAGTAACCTAGGGCTAAAGCCTACTTTGTAAATTGTAAAGAGTTGGGCTGTAAGGAAAAGGCTTGTGTCGAAGTATTATCATGTTAACTTATAAACTGGATGTAGAACTTGTTAATTTAAAAATTTTGTTTAAACTGCTTTAAAATATGAATAAATTTCTGGAAAAAGTTAAGAATAGATTCAAATGCCTGCCCAATATTTCTGGATATTTTCAAGCTGAGATCAAAGTTCAAAATTATAATACAAGATTAGGTATGTTAGTTGCTTAAAAGTTTGCAAATGATATATTTATCTCTAATGATAATAAAAGAATATGTAAGATATACTTTATTGTTTTTTATCTTACAAGTCAAAAAGGCTTTATTTATAATCACTTGAACATAGGGATTTTGTTTTAGATTTTAGTGCAATTTTTGGTAGTGATAAGAACCTGAAAGCAGCAGCAATGTAAATTATGAAAATGCTTGTATGCAATTTCTGCAGCTTAGTAGATACCATTCAGTATTGTAAATTTTATTTAGTTCATTCTTGATTCTTGGAATAAAACTGAAACATTTTATGTTCTTTAGTTGAAAGTTTTTTCCTTCATCACTCACAGTTGCAGTTGGTTTTGAGCCTGGGGTTATAAGATGCATCTTTGCCAATTGGTCTTGCCTCTTGTGTTGTGGCTGACTGCTGCACAGGCTCAGGCTCAGTCCAGCTACCTTCCAGTTGTGCTCTGGCATGGCATGGGTGAGTCAGTTGAAATTGTTACAAACTTTCCAGGGTATGAGTATAAAATATTAGAAATTGATTTTGATAGAAATTTGTATTATTTATTGTTCTTACATCCCTACCCATTATGATCATACTACTCAAAAAAAAACTTTGCTCTGTATGCATTCTAACATGGCAATTCTTAAGTAAAGATATCATCAAATTTATATTATAGATCCCTGATAGCAATGTTGTAACTGAATTATTTACTTGGCAGAATCACTTATTGTCTAATATATTGAATCACTTAAAGTTAGCCATATTATAATTATACATGTATACTTGCATATTAGATGTTCAAATATTTTTATTTGACATTTCTGGCTGATCTAATTCATCTTTTTGTGTCATCATTTTGGATGTTTTAAAAGTGCTGTAAATAAAGATAACAGTCAGTTTCTGTTTGCCGTATTGATGCCAGGGTGTTGATGTTGACATTCCTAGTGTGTTCTACCTATGTAGTAGGCATGTATGCTGATGAAGATGAATTGCTGTCAATTATTTTAAATATGTGTTTGATATGTTTATATCAATTTGTTGATTAATGAGGTATTCACTTTCAGTGCATTGTTCTAAATTTGATGCTGCACATGTTTGTAAGTGCTGGAACCTAAGTTAAGTTTATCAGTGCTCAGTCAAATGGTTAAGCAGATGTACACAATACATATTTCTTTTAAAATTGAGAATGTCTGTTTCTTAATATCCTTCCTGTTAGTGGTTTTCCTTCACATTTGTTGTACCTGATGCATGTGCATTCCCTTTCATAAGTCTCATCAATTTCTTTTCTGTATAGACTAAATGTGCTGGCAGCACTATATTCATTGAGGGGAAGAATACAAAAACTTTCTTTTCTATTTATTTCAGGTCTGTGTAAATACTCTTGAATATGTACACAAGCATCATATTCCTTAAATCATCCAAGCTCAAACAAGCACTTCTAATGGATGCCATATTCAAAATCTTTTATTCCTAATCTAAACATATAAATCAAACCATTATATGCCCTCATGTGGCTAGCTATCTTAATCTACCTCCTTGTAGATTTTGGGATACCTCTGGTAATTTTATATTTTTATATCTCACATGTAGTAAACTGGTTAACTTTTATTTCAAATTTCCCAGGGGACAGCTGTTGTTACCCTTTCAGCATGGGCCACGTGAAGAAGCTGATTGAGGAACAGCACAATGGAACCTATGTCTACAGTGTAATGATTGGCAGCAGCATCATTGCTGTAAGTACCACACAGGACATTTAGCATTACATAAATGATCCTAATCTTAATTGATAAATGTGCTCAAAACTTGACACTTAGAGTTTTGGATAGTATTATTTAAAAATTTGTACCATGTTCAAAAGATTACTGAATGATGATAGTATAAAGTTGGATGATATGTGTATGTAAGGCCAGTATATCTAGTAGTTGAATATTTGTGTTTGGACAAGCTGTAGAATAGCACAAATTCATTGTGCCATTCATACCCTTGCTTAAAACTATACAAATAACTGTATTTGCTGACACAATATTTCACTACTACATATTTACAAAGATATTTATTGTAAAAATTAATAGTATTTCATCTTGAATGTAGTAACTATAGTGATGCTGATCTGAAAAATGTATTTAATGACATCCAAGGATCTATGACCATCTGAATGGTGTTCACGAGCAAATAAGTACCCATAACAACTGGTCAAGAAATAATTTCTTCTAAATTTCTAATCTTTTTTTCTAAATTATGTCATCATAAAAGCAGATTTGAAGCAAATGTTACAAATGTTCAGTAAATTTTCACTTTTGTTTGTCTATCATAAAATGTATTCTATTTGGTTCTAATTTTCTTGAGATCTGTAATTCATATAGAATTGAAGTCAACTTGCCTCAGTAAACTTGTAAGAAGCTACAATGAGCACAGTACTCTGTAGTTTGTGCTACTAATATTTGTGACCAACGCAGTTGCAATATGTTGATTGTTTATCTCATTTATTTCATCAGGACGCAGAGAACTCTATTCTGGGCAACGCAAATGACCAGGTGGCTGAGGTGTGTCAAACAATCCAGTCCGATCCTCTCCTTGCTGGTGGCTACCATGCCGTGGGCTTCTCTCAGGGTGGCCAGTTTCTGTAAGTATTTTTCAGCCATGTCTCCATGTTTGGTAGGTGTTGCATCTTGATAGATTGTGCTCAACATCATAGGTGATGCAAATGATATGAATGCTATTTTTATAATGAAACATTGTCAGTCAGAGAACTGTAGCTTTTGCTCTTACTCTCACTTCACTCCATGTATCTATCTATAACTTTGGCAGCAATAGGAACTTAGAATAATGTCAGTTGTTTTGCCCATTTGGGACAGAAGTGTCAATTGTAGATCATAATGAATGGGAAGAACTAAAAATTGTTGGAATGAATTCAGAATTGCACAAATAAAATGGTGAATGATCAAATGGTTGTGAAATGAATCATTAGATAATCAATAACCATGAGGTGAATTTGTGGATAAACTTGCTATGTTGATGTAGACTATCAAATTTTTCAGTCTTTCACATAACTTACTGTAAGGCCAAAACTGCCCGGCCGTCTTTAAGGTGATATTATTATGGTTTATTTATCATCACAAGCATAGAGTCATTAGTGCTCTTGCTAGGTGTCCATATTCTGTGGTCGTGAGTAGTTATTTTATTCTCCTGGTTTGTTGTAGCTAATGACCTCAAGCAAAGTGAACTTATTACAAAAATGGAAATCCAAACAAAGCTTATAGTCTATTTAAATATATTACATGAATGCATTTCATGGACAGTGTGTGTATTGTCATTTAACTCTGCAACTTTTGACAATGCTTGTTGGAAAATAAATCATGTTTATGCATAAATGTCTAGAGACATCTTATTACTCTTTAAGACTGACTTACAGTTTGTTGCGTCTAGTACTGGCTTCTATTCCTAGTTACTAATATTCAAGAACAGCTCTTCATTTGGTGCCTGCCTCATTTTCTGGAAATGTGTTTGGCACTATTTCCTACGTGATGATTTTACAAGCCCCTACGAATAAATTGTCGTTCAGCTCCATTTTGTACAATCCTATAACTTAGGAGTACTTTAGTTTTTCGTTTATTCACAAGCCAAGTGTGGATTCAGGTGAATGGATCTGCTTGTAGTTGTATAGTGGTAAGATGCTCATATTTCAAAGGGAGGCACTTCTCAAAAATAGGATTTTAACAAAAAAAGCTTAACAACTACATAGTGCCACGTGTTCAACACCCAACTTTGTGGTGCGTAGAGACGCAACCAACGCCTGAACACCTGGTGCCCACCTAAACACCTGGTGCCCACTCGCAAATGATGGTGCAATTTTCTGATGGTTGGTGAGGCGCATCTCCCCTTGGCTTGTTCTTAGTACTGAAATGTCTCAGTTCGCGCGTACATTACCCAAGCTTGTAAACTGGCGTTTTTAGTTCTTGGAATTAGGCTCGTCGTTTGTGACAGTTTTGTGCCCTCAGCCGAGCCCTGGTTGAACGCTGCCCTGACCCCCCAATGGTGAATCTGGCATCACTGGGCGGGCAGCATCAGGGCGTCTTTGGGTTCCCTTCATGCGACAACTTCACGGACGTCGTTTATTGTGAAGACCTGAGGCAGCTGCTCTCGGAAGGCGCTTATGTCCCGTAACTCTACAGGCCGACGTTCTCGTTGTGCTGTGCTTGTGGCGGACGCTGAGGCAACAATATACGTATACCCACACTTGTATCTTGTCCCTCGTGGTTGTCGCTCTGCTCGTTACAAGTCGTTTNATTCGAGTGTCTGTTTTTCTCACTGTGGTGTCTTTACTGTCGTGTGTCCCAGAAGTCAACGTGTACAAATTTACATGTTGTTGGTTGCGGTTACTTGGGAATTTGTAAATCCTGTTGTATTCATGCGTCTTTTTCTCTCTTAACTGCACCAGGGAAACCTTTGTTTTAATGTGTTGATTTTCAGAGTATATTTCTTTCCCCCTATTGCATATGTGTACGAGCAAGGGTGTTCCGTTAGTGAAATGTGACTCGGCTAAAAGTGGGAGTTTTTTTTGAGATGCGCAAACACCGATTTGAGTTAGACATACTCCATCTGTTGTTACGCAGTCTCCTTGCCTCACATAAATTGCTTCGAGTTCCATCTAATCCAGAGGTCATCTTTCTATTTCCCTGTTTTCATTCTCTGTGGTGGAACTTACCGATGTATCAGGCGAGTTGCCAGCTAGTGTCGTCCTCAATATTCCTGTCATACCTAGCTCTGGTCTTCCTTTTTAGTCTTTCTAACGTTGTCTGTAAAGCATGTAAAGTACTTTACAATAGCAGTGTTTGATATTTCCGTCTCCATTTTGTGGTTCAGATTTACTTGCATCAATCAACAGCGCCGAGAATAAATCCTCTCTTCCATATGCTCATGTGTTGTGTTCTACTTGTGGGTCGCTTGCACTCAGTAATTTTCTTTACATTTCCGCAGAAATTAACCTGCTTTGTCCCGCCGAGTTTTTGAGTTCTATTTCATGCTGTATTGCCGTCCTCCATAACTTGTGAGTGGGATTGTTCTTGTGGAGTTGCTGCGTGCAGCCGGGCTGTGGCGCAGCGGTGTGGGGGGACGCCGCGCCTCAGGAACCTGATCACGGTGGGAGGGCAGCACCAGGGCGTATTTGGTGTGCCACCCTGCCCCCCTCACGGTTCCGTCGTGTGTGAGTACTTCAGGAAACTGCTCCACACTGCAGCCTACGAAAGGTCAGCCTCGTACATTTGTAGTCATGCATGTTACGGACGCTGGCACACTTGGCCACTGCATATCCCACATACTTTATTATATTTAGTGCAGTATTTTTCGTATGTTTATCCTTAGTTAGTCACCTGGAATAGGTGTGAGGGGATTATTTTTGTGTTATTAATCGAGCTCTTAGTTTCCTGAGCTAATTGAGCTAATTGGTATAGGACAATATTCGTATTGTTAGTCCAGCTCTTAGTTAGTCTCCTGGATTTAAAGTAAGGGGGCGGTATTCGTATTGTTCGTCCCGCCGTTACAGTTAGTCAGCTGAGATGACCTTTACAAGACTGATATTCGTATCATTAATCTAGCTTTTAGTTGGTGTCCTGGGATATATTGTGAGGGGGCGATATTTGCGATATTGATCCAGGTGCTAACGAAGGATGAAATTGTAAAGTTGTCAGTGTTCCTGCTGCTTGGTAGTCAAAATCTTCGTCACTTGAGGTCAGTAAAGAGTGCGTACGCATTTTTGCTCATTTTTAATGAGGTGCCCCCCGAGGAAAAATATCTCCGCATGATTTTGACTTATGAACTGCTTTTTATATGATAGAGGTACGTGCGTTGGACTCGCACTTTTGAACAAACTATTTACAGAGATCGATTTATTCTCGCCGATGAGTTCTTATTAATGAGCCAATTAGTTCGTATTAATGAGCCAATTAGTTCGTATTAATAAGCGAGCTTGTTGACAAATCATATTTTATTACGTTGAGTGTCGGTGGAATGACTGATGTGCTTACAATCTAATGCGAATCTATTTTTAACGTAGTTGTTCTTTTTATGAATTTATGCATATTCCCTTTTTTAACACTTTAGGTTAGATACTGCTTTTTTGTGAATACCAAACGCATATGATACATAAAGCAATACTTCCATATAAGTATGTCTTTTGTTACGAACTTCAAGTTATTATGAGCTTTTACATCTAGGTATTTAGTCATTAGCGTTAAGATTTGTATTGGTAACAAGGGATCTGCGAGGAACATCCGAATGGATTGCTTGTTTTTGGACGAGAAATGTTAATTACAATTCCGGCAGTGAATTTCAATGTTGTCGAGGCTGAGGAAGTGAAGGCCTTCGCCAGCTTCCCGATGTGCAGGCGATGTTCCATAGATTCGTGCGCTGTTCGTCAATGTCCTCAAAATCCTAATGATGAGCACTGCAATTTATTATAGCTAACCTTACATTGAGACCTCGTTGTATTTGTTTGGTACGCATTATAACGATGTTTCTTCTGTGCAAATTGCCTTGGTCCATCTTGACCGTACTGTACAGTGTAGTATTTTATCTTTCCAGAGCTTTTATTGTCCTTTCTTTCTTGTTTCGGTACTTTGTGTTCCGTGCGGGATTGTTGCGTGTTCAAGCGCGTGATATGTTTATCTAAAGAAGTTATTTCGATTTTTTTCGTGGGATTTTTAATTAATTTGAAAGTTACTTCACTTTTCATTTCCTTATATAGAGTGTAGCCATCAGATATTGTTCAAAGTTTCATGACACACGCGAGAAAACCAAAGGGGACTATTGTTGAGATTATTTGACATGTTCGATTACTGCAGCTTTAAAACTGGAGTGCAAGTTGTGCCCGCCGCCTCAGCGGTAGTTCTGGTAACAGTGTTCATTTCATAACTGTTAAAAAAATTTTTGTTCCCGTACCTTGTCTCCGTAGTGGCACTCCCATTTTCTGATCGGTGTGTGGCCTGGCGGTGTCCTCGATAAAGACTTTGAATTCAATATTATTTAGTATACATATTGTTCGGTTTGTGCATTTTTATTCATTCATGTATCATAAAAAGCACCAGCATTATTACTGAAGTATTCAGCTTAGCATCATAGGAGTTGTTATACCTCGCAACCCTGTTACTGAAGTATTCATCTGTGGTATAGGAGCTGCTATACCTCCATCATAGGAGCTGCTGTACCTCGCAACATTGTTATTGAAGTATTCATCTGAGCATCATAGGAGATGCTTTACCTCCATCGCAGGAGCTGTTATACCTCGCAACAGAGTAATTGAAGCAACATTCGTAGCGAATTAAAGAAACATCGGTTTTAGTCATTCATGTTTTTTGATTTCCGTTATTTTTCACTTGCTCCTCACAGATGGATCCAGAACCGCCTGATCCAGGCCCAGTACTGGCACGACCCTCTGGACGAAGAAGGCTATCGCCAGGGCAACATCTTCTTACCTGACATCAACCAGGAAAACGTGAGTGTTGGCACCGAATATTGGTGAGCTTCTCTTCTGTTCCTCGCGCTAATTAGAATTACATTCACATTAATTGGACCCCTAAATTCATAGGTTACAACGCGCACTCGTGTTAAGCTGTCACATGCGAATATATTCACGTCAACTGATAATTTCTCCCTTCAATTATTCCATCAATGAGAGGTTCAGCTGTACATTTTTTCTTCCCTGTATGAATTTGGACATTTGCATTTATTTGCATTACGTAGTTTCTTCCTTGTGCGAATGTGGATTACATTTCTTTGGTTTACAGTATACGGCCATCTGGGGTTTCGTAACTTATTTTAAATTTTTTTTTAATATGATGCCAATCGAAGGACAGCGCTGAAGAGCCCTGAAGCGGTACAGCGTATACTACGCGTTACGGCGCTGGCTTGTGTTAATTTCAGTGCCCCACACCGTGAACATCGACTCATGGCTGACAACTTTTTTTTGTGTTAAAGAAAAGCAATTCTGTGGAAATTCTAGTAGACGGAAAAAATTATTTTAGGGGACTGTATCAGATATGATGAAAACTAGAGTTACTGGTTAAGATACCTGTAAACATGAGGTCGGGCAGCATGCCATGCCATGTTAACTCCAAGCACATACGCTTCCTTACATTTCATTTTGCTTGTGAAGAGAGCACGTTCACCTCATTTCACTCACCAATCCTATCCAAGAGTGCGCATTCACCGACTGCATTTATGTTATTTTTGTGTATCCTGCATACTTTTCTAGTCTAGTCTAAGTTGAAACATCTAAATATTTATATCTTTCATAGAGCGGAGCATTGGGTTAGGTGCTACGAACCTCAGTGAGTTGATGACCTGCTCTTCGAAAATTAGAATCGAGAAAAATGGCATGCGTATTCTTTCCTACCAGTTCGCTCGCGTCGCTTGCGATCTTGAAGAAGTGTCCGTGCAGGTAGGCCTTCATTGAAAGCTCAGATATCATTTTAAATTTCGCCTCACGTTGTTTTGCGCGGTCTTTGGAGTTCCTTAAGCCGCTAATGTGCCGCCGCCTTGGGCTTCACCAGCCGGCAAAATGTTCCGTACAGAACTCGCGGTGTTATGTGCTCACCTGCCAGTCGTCATGCTGGACACTAGGCTTTATTGGGAGAAACAAAATCGCACACACGAGACAAGTTTAGGTTTTTTATCATCTAGTTCGAGTAGAATGTATGCAGAAGTTGTACGCTGTGTCACTTCATGTCACATGATGTTCGTTGAAATGATGTTACAGCCATTATTGTTCTGAATCTCAAGAGTTATGAAATATCATAGATGAGATGAAGCGTTTTATGTGAAAATTTTATGTTCTTATAGTTGTTCCATATTTCATAAACACGCAGCTGGTGCACATCTTTTCTAATTTGAAGCGGCAGCACTCAATAAAACCACACCAAAACGGTAGCCCCATACGTCGCTGAACCCCGCAATAGTACATACCTCGCGAGACCAAAACTGACCACCAAAGTTCTCCAAGAAGGTGTCTGTATGTTTCCCCACGCAGGCCATCAACGAGGAGTACAAGCAGAACCTGATATCGCTGGAGAACTTTGTGCTGGCCATGTTCGCAAACGACCACACGGTCATCCCGCGTGAGAGCTCTTGGTTTGGCTTCTACAAGCCTGGCCAGGACCAGGAGCTGCAGACGCTGCAGGAGTCCGTTCTCTACACTGAGGTGAGCTCCATCAATTTGGTGCTGTCTTTGTTCCAGCCCGCATTTGTTGTGCGCAGCTTACCGTCTGTATTTGTTGTGTATTTGTCCAGGAGGCCCTTCTCTGCTTTGAGGTGAGCTCCATCACTTGATTTTAGAGTCGTCTTTGTTCGGGACTAGATTTCAAGTATGATTACTTCTGTTTGGATTTTTTATATGTTTGATTTCTCCTTCCCATGATCGGGGACACGATCGGATATGCAGTGTTTGCAGTTGTGTTTGCGCTTTTTGGTTTTCTAACTCATCAATCTGTAAGCTGCGTAGTTTCTAATAGCTTCACCATAAGCTTCGGTAGTAGCTGAAGATCAGGACTGGTAGTGCGAGGCTGTGGGCCTCACTCAGCTGCGGCAGTGTGGGAAGCCGAGTACGAGATCAGGAGTCCAAATCAAAAGTGTGAGCTGTCGACTTCGTGGTAGTGCACTCCGCATTGGTCACCCGACATTGCAGAGAAATATGGGCCTGTGGGAATCCCAGGCAACTTTTACGCCGGAGCATCTCTAATTAAGTGTAATTTTGGCCGCCCAAGTGAGTATATTCCCGTCAGATACTTATTATCGACAGGGTGGCGAAACAGACTAGGATGTACTGAGGAATATTTCATATTACGCTTTGAAGACCATGTCTGGGGAAGGGAAAGCCTGCAGTGGTATAATTTTCTTAATTTGAAGACTCTTCAGAAATTTTTATTGCTCCAAAAAAGTTTTTCTCATCAGTCAGTTAAAATGTATTTAATGTTTTATTTAACTACAGTCCTTCGTTAAAGTATGTTACGTAGCTGTGTTCTCTTTGCTGGTCATGTTATTGTGTCTCCCAACTCACTATACGAGTATGTACTTACGTTTTTCTTGGTAGGAAATTTATTATCCTGGCATGCAGTGTTTAATGAATTTTACTGCCAGGTGTTTTTATTTATGAATTTAATGACGACAACCTTTGTGTGTACATATGTAGTCCTTTGCTCGATTACGATCTCATATCATTCTTGTAACTTTAATTAAAATACTTCACTTTTTTATAGGAGTATACATACGTTCGTGAACGTCGACCTATGTAGATATGTACTCAAAAATGTGCATGTATGTTAGTCTCTTACCCAGATTGCTAAACTCATACCATGTTTTGACCTTAATATTTAATTTTAACCAACTCATTCAGTTCCTGTAACTTACATACCTGAGTGCAACCTTAAGCCTTCTTTCGTTTTTAATCATTGATGTACTGTAAATTGAATGCCTTCATTTCCATATAAGTTGCACCAGAAGCCTTGTAGCTTATTCGGGCCCACATGTGGTATATATCCTGATCCCGGTTCTTCGTCATTCCTCATTTGATTGTAAGCCTGTATCTGATGTGAATTACTTGTGGTAAATAAATGATTACAAATGTTTACAATGTTTACAATTTTATGGCTGCGCCACGAACACCCGTATACCAAGAGTTCGGTTAGGCTCACCCTTTTATTGCAAACTTGGCAGATCTTGGGAAGCTTTGCAAATATTTCTCAGTCCCTAATTACAAACAAATCTTGGGTCCACGTTTCCTCCTCATTACTCACATTCGCTCTCATGTTCAGCCCTTTGAGGGATGCGAGTTACTGGAATTAACTTCCGTTTGTTGATTAATTTTTGTAAATAGATTCTTTTAGACCAATCATTGCCACTTAACGAGTAATTGAAAATATTTAAAACGTTGTTTCAACTAGGAAATTAAAACAGAAACAAAGAAATGTAAAAATTGTGCCTTAGCATGCATAAAATTTGAAGTTTCGAACGTTTTAAATTGTAGTATATACAGGTGTTACGATCCCTTAATTTAACAATTGATTTCTAACTTTTTTCACGCTTGTACTCCTAAAAAATTTGTACTGCATTCTCTCACCTCGTGAGAACTTATTGATATTTCAGACTAAAGAAGGTAAATCTGTATCTGTAATCGAATCAATTAATGGCCCGGATCATTTTTCTCATACCAAAGAAAAATAGAGATACGATAAAGCCTCAAGACTACAAGAATTTCTTGGCCCCTCACTCAGCAGCAAAAGACAACAGGGACCTCTATCTGCTCGAAAGGCACCTGTGAGTCCTGTGATAGCTTCTGCTCTACGGGAAGTAATATATGCATAGATTAATTGTCTGTCATCGAAATATACCATTCTTGCATCCCCTGAAATGCAATTTCAGCACTCCTGATTGAGAGGCCACCATTTAAGGGTTAAAAGAATGGCTATTTTCCAACAGGACCGGCTGGGCTTGAGAGGCCGCCCTTTAAGGGTTAAAAGAATGGCTACCTTCCAACAGGACCGGCTGGGCTTGAGAGGCCGCCCTTTAAGGGTTGAAAGAATGGCTACTTTCCAACAGGACCGGCTGGGCTTGAGAGGCCGCCCTTTAAGTGTTAAAAGAATGGCTACTTTCCAACAGGACCGGCTTGGCTTGAGAACCCTGGACGAGGCAGGGAAGCTGCACTTCATCACCAGTGAAGGCGACCACATGCAGTTCACAGACGAGTGGTTCATCGAGAACATCATCCCTTACCTGACGTGAACCGCAGACTCTGCAGTTGCTCAACTTTCACTTTGAATTCGTTAGGTAAAGCATTTTTCTTTCTGAGTTTGGGGACTTACTGCGCCATAGACTTACTGTTGTTATCGTTCCGATACGTCTTTCCTCTTGAAAGCTTTTCGGTGCCGTAGAAGGTAGCCCTTAAGAATAACGACTCTGCGGCTACTTCTCTTTGAGGATACTCTTCAACCCATTTATTTTGAATCCTCCTAAACGGTGGTTCTTTTTGCCTTCATTTAATCACACCAATACAAACGCAAAAATTCCTCTAAGTTCTCTCTATTTAGAGGTTATCGGAGGTCGGTGAGTTATCTCAGACGTTTACTTCTCTTGGTGTTGAAGCCACTTACGTAAAGGCTGGTGACTACTTCGAGCGACTGCTCGGTGTAATGCTGCCGGTCTGAGCTCTTAGGGTTTCAGTTTCCTCTACTTTAACTTCAACGTTCGTCTTCTACTTCTTTATCAACTTTTTACTCCATTTTTACTCTATTTTTTTTGTTTAACTTCTTCACTTCAGAACTTTGTGTTCTGAATGAAACATGCGCACGATGTTTATTACTTCAAAAGCACCAACGAGAAGACTTCACTCGCAGCATATCACTTGAGTTTTGTTTTTCGTACTACTTTTTCTGGAGTAATTCTCGCTCTTTTGCTACACATTCCCATATAAATTCTTCCTAACTCTCATCACAAATTCAGTCTCAAAAGATTTTTATCATAGATTACAAATTGATGTAAGAATTCTTCTTGAAACATAGGTGTTTACATTTTCTAAAATTGTCTAGCACTGGACAGTGTAGGGTTGAATTTGTAGGCACGAGTCTGGTGACATAGCATTTCTTGGCCCTTCACGCCCTGATGCGACCCTTAAGTCACATGCAAATTTATCTTTTACATTAGTTTAACATTACTTTGACGGGCATAAATTTACTTTTCAACATCCCGTAATAAATGTGATGCGTAACTGATGTAGTGAATCTATTCATGTTGTTGTTTACTCAAACAAAAAGAAGATTAGTTTACTACAAGAGATTCATTTAGGGCGTGAAGGCGTGAGGAAGCCTTTTATGAAGTTATCGCTTTTGAGTATTATTTGCTTCATGAGTAACATTTGTGTTAGTCTCATCCTTCCTGAGGCCTGCGTTAGTGCATGTGCATTAACATTTGGTTCATGAGCCGGCTTTACTTGCATCTCAAAATTGCTTTGGTTCCTGAAGTACGTTGTTTAATTAGCATTATTTTGCGTCTTATGACTAGGGGAGAACAAACTTTCACGCTTGTAACGAGGCAGAAGAAGCTGCTTTTACTTGAAACTGAACTGCGTTGATTGTTGGTTCTCTCGTTTTCTTTTTCGTGTACTCCAGCGGCGTTAAGGTAAATTTAAACAACAATGAAATTAGGTTCTCAGTCATAAATATTTACAAACATTTTCTTTTCGCGTTTCAATATTCTCATGAAACAACTTTTCGGTGTAATTTTAGTCTAGGGAATTTAAAATACAATTCTGTTTTGACCAATTCCTCAGTTTCGAGGAAGAGCGTCCTTCCGTGCTAGTAAATTCCTTACTGTGAAGCTCGACAGAGCGAGTCCGCGTGAGCAGAGTTGGGCGAGTTCGCGTTTTATCAGTAAACACTGTGGTCGATACAAGCAGTGTATTTCAATGCGATTTCCTTTATACTTCACGTTTGGAAGGAAAACGTCTTCTCTTAGCATCCATGACATAAATTCGTTTGTGAGGCAGGATACCTTTTTGCGCTTTTGGATTTTTGTTGGATTAGTATTTAGATTTCAACAACAGAACTTCAGACCAGCTACTAACCAAACTCAGTGATCGGAGCACTAGTATTTCTAATCACCATGTTGTCGAGTGAGTTTCTTTTACGAGGTTTACAACAAATATCCTTCCTTTACACCGTGCATCTCTTCTCTGCCATGACCGTGAGTGGACTACGTCTTGTGGTAGGTCGTTCGCAAGTATAAAAAACATAAAAGAAAGTTCACCGGCAATATAATCTGCTCAACAATTTGTCCGTCCATTGAAATTTTCAATTCTGAGTATTTTGCATTAGTTTATACATATCTGTTATTTATAATTTTTTGTCATCTATACTGAATTACAATTTTATGGTATGTTTTATAGGTACATTAAATGCAGCCGAAGAAATCGGTATTAAACCCCATTAGCGGCCTCCATTTGTAAGCCTGCAGCCGTGGGTCGTCCTTGTCAGCGGTGGGGTTATGAGGCCGAGCAACATGATTTTATTGTTGAACTGCAGTTCTCTAGAGCCAATAATTTATGTACTGTGTTTCCTAGCTGGTTTTGGAGACGCATATATTGGTTGCCTCCATAGTGGTTATGAATTGCTTTTTCTGTTTTAATTTCTGTCAGTACAATCTACGGTAGTCACCAACTTCAAAATCAAGCAGTGCAGTTTTCTCTGTGATGATATGTTCTAGTGAAACGTGGGCCGTCTTATGCGGGGGTGCGTGCACAAAGCACGTGCAAGTTTGGCACGTACGGTAGCATGTCCTTTGTTTCTGTTGTATGCTCGTTTCTTTGACGGCATTGTATGTTAAGTAGTTGTGCGGGAAATTTTATTGCATGCGAGTTACACATCAGCTTCTTGTTATTGTTCTGTGGGCATTTTCATCATCTATAACATTTTCTTAGTTCGTTTCTACTAATACGATTTTGTATCGAATCGACGTACGTTTGAAGTATATTCTTTCGTTAAGTTGTTTTTCCTTAGCCTTTAAACAAAAGGCGTTCATGAATGCCTCCAAAATTTGTAAATGTATTTGGAAATTAGGGCTGCAGTTTATTCGACCTTGGTGCCAATGTAGTGCGTTTTAATACAAGACATAAAAGAGTCAAATGCTGTTCAGCTGTTCAATAGTCTTTGATCCGTCGTGCCCTCCAATTCCACATCTGATCGGTTGCCTGTGCGTGATTGGTGTCTCGCGGCACAGGACTTGGACGGGCACCCAAGGATGGACCACCTGGCCCGTTGCTGTTGCCACGTCATGTTCATATTCTAGTTATATGAATAAAGATCATTCTATCTAAAATTTATTGTATTTTGAATTTCTTGTTACTACTCTGCATTTTAGTAGCCCAAGTGCGGCCGACATACAGTTTGCAAATTTTTTGGACCTTGTGAATAAGTTTCCTGATCGAGTTACAACTTTTCTGGTACAAGTTTTCTGACCTCTATTCCTTAGCATCGAAGAAAATATCTCCCAAGAGAGTGGGCACAACTGCATTGTGCTTCAACATATTTTGGGAATCGCGCTTTGTTTAGGAGACGTGTAGGATTAAATATATGCACTCGAGGAGATGGGAATATGGGGGAATGTTGATCCTCGTTAGTCTACGTGGACAGCAATTGCTAGGCATACGAATATTATGATTCGTTTCTTGAACTAGCTCGTAACTTAAAATACGCGTACATCAAAACAGTTTTCTCGATTTAGCAAAACAATTTTAGCTGAAATAAGCGCCATCTAGCGGCCGCTTTGTGAAGCTGGATTGTTGTTTAGCATTCGACTGGTAACATGGAACGAAAAACTGGTCAAGGAGCGGCTCGTAGCCCGAATCACTCACACGTCGAGGTGTCATTGTATTTAATCTATGTGCCACTGTGCTTTTCCAGCTATATTCTTCGGCTACTCCATCAGACTCTCATTAGAAGGAGACACGCATGACTTGCGTTTTGTATGTACCAAGGTGGGCATTGGTTTTTCTCCGGCTACTTCTCATCGAAAAGCTGGGGCGCTATGGCGCAATCCGTCAAATGGCAGAGGATAGGCAGTAGGGTGAGGTTAGGGGGGTTTGTCTATCCTACGCTGTGGGGACTGGCGACTCCAAAGGAGCACTATTGAGTTACCGAGATAGGTTTCCGGGATTTCTATCTTTCGTACCCACTTCCTTTCAGTTTTCTCCCCTTCTTCGCCATCTCTTCTTTGCCTTTTCTTTCTCATCCTTCTTACCTTGCTGTTTGTATGCGTAGGTAAGCCGGTATGAGAACACACTTGTGCATAGATTACCCGTTTTCTATAGTCCATTCTACACTGTGTGTCAAATTATTATCTAGGCAGATTTTTTGATTATGTAAAAACCATACATTCAATTTAAAGGAAATTTTCACACAATGTCTTCACTAATCACACGCAATCAGTGAAATTTTCAGACTGATCTGCAAATTGGAAAGAAACTGACGCCATTTCTATTGTTTTTGCAGTGAATAGAGTGTGCCAAATTATTAAAAAGGTTTGATAAAACTCACAAAATCAAGTAAACAAAACGCGTATTAATTTCACACATGAATTTTTATGCACTTAAGAAGACAACTAATAAGATAATCAAATAGTTCATAAAAAATACAGACACATGTATAGCTTGAAACAAATTTATAGGAGATGTGCTTTCCCTGTTTGGAAATGACTTTGATAAGTCAACGGTCAATTGAATTTGTTAATACCACGGGATATTTCAAGAAGTACTTCCCACAACTCATCCTAGCTATTGAATTGGGGTCCATTGGCGTAAAGTCTTTATTTCATGATACTCCACAGGCTCTCAATCGGGTTTAAATCCGGAGAACTTGCTGCCCATTTCATTTTTCGATGTCCATTAAAGGCTAATTGTTGAAGATACTAAGTGGTCTCACGTGCAGCATGTGAGGGAGCATTAGCTTGCATAAACACAATAGTTCTTTTGAAGGTAGTAGCTCGTTGGCTTTTCAACCAGAATTTAAGAACCTAATTCAGAAACGCTCTATTAGCATTAGCAGTCATTGCGATGCCCTCTGGTACTTGCAGTGGGCCGACTAATGTTCCTCCAATAATACCAGCGAGAATCATTATGCCTCCACCACCTTGTCGGCGTCTCAAACGCTGATGACGATTCTGACCCAACCTTTGCACCATCCATCTGGGCCATCAAGGGTTACACGAGTTTCGTCTGTGAACCAAACTTTATAAAAGTCAACCTTCAGATTATCTTCAGCCCATTTAACCTATTTGGAATATGATTTTACGTCAACGGAGGCTTTGCGACTGGTTTCACGGGACTTGCTATATTCCTCCGATACCAACACCCAGTCCTTTTTTTAGACACATTGGATTCCCCAATGCGTCTGAAAGGTTCTTGATTCCATGGCGTACTGGATAGCGTGATGGCCTCGCAGCCGAGATGACCAGGGTTCGAACCTCGGCTCAGGCCAGGTATTTCACCTAACCACGGAGTACTTCTCTTGTGAAAGGAAGTTTAAACCACACATTCCTCACATCCCTCACTACGCCACTAGTTGTAAAGCATTGAAAACCCAACGGTAAAATGTGTTGGAATTAATAAAGGTTCTTTGACTTGTAAGTCCAGGGTTCTTCGTAACCTCTCGTTTAATTCGCGACATGGAGCCCCGTGAAATAACCCTAGACGTTTGGAGGGTCGGCGGTGAACTTCTCCACTGTTTGGCAACACCTTCCTGTAATTTTAAAAATTTCAAGGGAAATTTCACCTTAATTAAGAGAGTTCTGAAGTAATAACTTTCTTTTCAGTGGCACTTAATTAAACTACATTTACGGCCTATCTTTACACAAATTTCTTTTAGCTTTCTATTAATTTGGCGCATTCGATTTGCCGTGAAAATAACAAAAATGGCGCCAGTTTGTTTCCATTGCGCAAATCAGTCCGAAAATTTCACTGATTACGTATGTTATTAGTGCCGACAATGTGAGAAAATTTCATTTTCATTGAATGCACAGTTTTTTAAAATATCGTTCTCTCTGTATCACGTTTCATGTGAATAGGGAGCTTTAAACTAACGAATGATCTGAATCTAAATCGCAGCGTGCAGTGCCTTTGTCTTCTAACGAGGATGCCATTGGTTCGACGCCCGGGCATATGCATAGGATGATTTTCCCAGTGATCACGGAGTACTTCTATTGCGATAGGAAAATCAAATCCTATATTTTTCTCTGCACTCGGGGAGCCCTGCCATTAACTTTAAGGTATTTAAAATGGATTAGGCTCCGCGGACAAAAAAATAGTACCCATTTTTTTTCGAGGGTCTGTCATGGAGGAGAAGGGTCAGTCATAATCTGGGGCTGTTTCAGCTGCACAGACGCGAGTCCTTTAGGTGAGGTATTCGTCAAACTGAACCAGCATGGCTAGGCTGAGCTGCTATACGATAAAGTTAGGCCATTTCCGCAATATCCTAATGAAAAAGGCCTGTCTGGCGCATCGGGCTAGAACAGTCATTAATTGGCTAGACAATCATTCAGGATATGTCAGGCATTTAGATTGGACAGCTAACTTCCAACCATGAACCCAATAGAACAGTAGTGACACCAGCTAAAGCGAAAAGTTAAAGGTTGAGAAGATTGTCCACGTACCGTGGCCACTTTACAGGACAAGTTGATGCAAAGGTGGTTTTTCTTCGACCAGGTGCACAACATAGGACACTTGTACACTCCCCACACAATTGTCGCCATTATTCGTGCTCGTGGAGGTCCTACACAATATTAGTAAAAGGTGACTATTTTTTGTACGAAGAGCTTATGTTGTGTGGCAAATTGATCGGTGTAAATTTCGTTTATTTCCTCTCTGGAGCAGCTTTCCTCTGTTCAACCGATCTGATGTACGAGTGTCTGCGCGTCATGGTCTGCCGGAATGGTTCTTATTACTGTTGAACAGTTCCCCTCAGAGGGCGTAGGATAGGCCATGAGCAGTAGGGCTGGGTTAGTTAAGTTTGTCTATTCTATGCTATGGGGAGTAGCATCCCCAGGGGGCATTGTTAGGTTACCTCCGTTTTAGCTAGGCCTTCGGGACTACTATCTTCCGTGCCCAATCGACTTCTTTCCAGTTTTATGCTTTCTTAGCTGATTATTCTTTATATTTTTTTCCTCTTCCTTCTTAACTTGCTGTTTCTATGCGCAGGAGATCTTGTGTGGGAACACACCTTGTGCATAGATTTCCCGTTCTCTAGTCCTAAGTCCATACTAAATGGTCCCTACTCTTTCGGTGCGAGATAGTCTAAGTTCTGAAGCGCTGCTATTACTACTACTAATACTAATACTACTGTTGAACAGTTTTAGAGGCAATGCGATTGCCATTCGTTTACGCATGAATTTCTAAGTGATATCGATAAACACAATGAAACTTTAATGAATGCGTATAGAGTGAATAGTTTGCTGCAGTTAATGGGGGGAGGAAGCTTCATGGCCTTTGTATACCCTATGCTGCCTCCCGTGTGGCCACTCCTGCCTCCTGTACTGCCATTTCTAACACAATAATCACAAATTATTCTGTTCCTCTTAAATTTATTTGGAAGACAGCAGGCGGCGGTGTCCGGCACTCGCATGCATAATTAACCCGGCCAAGGCACTCCGCTGCCAAGCCGCAAAACTCGCGCACTCACCAGGAAGGGCTGGCATTTCGATCCGAGTCGACGGTAGACGTTCTCGAAAGTCATCGTGCCTCCTTTTGCGACAACTTCTGTGTGGGAAGCTATCAAAGGAAACTTTTATTAAGTTTGTTTCATTGCTGTTTGGAAACAAGTGCTGAAAATACTTTGAATTTTTTTTATTCCCTTAAACCTTTGTCTCCTGGCATTTGGTTTCTGTATGGAAGGAATTCTGCAGGAATGTTATTAAGATCCTAAAATGTATTCAGAATTGCTCTTACACTTGCCGTCTTGTGCTCTTGCGAAAGTTTACTCTTTTCACTAACAAAATTTGACGCTCTCGAGAGAAGTTTGCTGGACTTGGAAATACCTTCTGACGCCAAGAAAAAACGCTCCCTCATGATATCTTCTGAATGAGGTTTTTGTCTCGTAAAATCTATAAACGAAGGAAGCGATTAAAAATTCTTTTTTACATTCTTTACGAAAAAATTAGTTAAACACGCGTCACACGTCATGTGATATAAATTCTCTGGAAACTAAGGTCTTGGCTGTCCAATCATGTTCATAAGATATTGAGTTCTTCATGCTGGCGATCGCCCGATTTCTACTGCGTTCCATCACGGTAGCCTTGCGTGTATCATAATGTTAGTAATGGTTTGAGAAGACTGAGAAGACGAATTATCACTGGTTATGCAGTGCCGCATCAGCACGATGTACTACTTCAAAATCCATTCTGAACTTTTCAATTTGCTTCCCTCAGGAGCCTCAGGCTAGGGCGCAGGCAACAGGGTTAGGTTAGTTTGGTTTTCCTATCCTATGTTACGAGCGCTAGCGCCCCTAGGGGGACACTGTTGATCTACTTCAGCTATAGATAAGCCTTCGAGACTTCTAGCTTTCGTACCCACTTTGTTTTTTTTTATTTTCATTCTTCCTTCACCGATTGTTCTTTTTCTTTTTTCTTCGTCCTTCTTATTTTCTTGTTTTTATGCGCAGGGGATCTTGTGTGGGAACACGCCTTGTGCATAGAGTCCCCGTTCTCCCAAGTCCATACTTAACGATCCCGTCCCTTTCTATGCATGAGAGTCCGAGTCACTGAATGGAAGCGATTGTGTCCTCACTACTCCTTAAATTTGCTCAATGATTATACCATGTGACATGATTTTTATGCCTGACAATTAAGTGTTATTTCCTAACTTCCTGTATTGCAAAACGATAGTAAATGGCTGTTATCCTTGTGAAACATTGATTTGTATTATGCTTCTACGAAATTTTCTACTGGTATTATACTCGTATAGAAAAAAGGTGAATTCGAAAATTCATTGACCTCGCGTCAAGTGCAAAGTTCTGGCTTTACTTTTGTTCTATTTTATTAGTCACAGAGAAATGGAAAATTAAGGCTTAAGCCAGGCCCAAAATAAAAGTGAAATTTCGTTACGTGGTGTTATCGAACTAACTTTTACTTTAATTGACTATATTTTGTTGTGATTTATGTTTTTAACTATCTTTTTATCACTGGTGTTTGCATTAATGGATATCTGTTTGACTTAATATTCGAGCAA
Organism: Orchestia grillus; assembly: GCA_014899125.1. NCBI lineage: Eukaryota > Metazoa > Arthropoda > Malacostraca > Amphipoda > Talitridae > Orchestia > Orchestia grillus. Next base: position 5,466 of record VOMN01048878.1, on the reverse strand, counting down.
TGTGTGTCGCGAAATCGGTAACAGTTGTTTGGTCGCCCTTGCCTCGCACTCCCACTCTCTTGTCGACTTTGAAGATGGGCTTCCAAAGAAACGTCTCGGGTTGGCTCTTCCACCTCGATGTGATCGCGCCACCGGCCAACAAAGCGCCTAAGGCGTTCGGCTAACAAAGTTAACAAATGTTAACACGGAGTTCATTCACACAAACAGATGTAAGCAGAGCGCCTGGTACGCAGACAAATGGCCGCAGGCTGTCACCAGGCGATGGCGGGTCATTGTGCAAACAGCGGTCACAGCTGTTGCCACTATGTACTTCAGCATCGGGGATTTTTATTAGTATACAATGGGTACTTTGTAATCAGTGAGACGGTGGTTACCTTGTCCGTCTATAAGTGGGAGTAAACTTTGGTGTAGTAAATATAAAGAAAGCCGTTAGCTCAGTGCTCATTGGTACCCTGCCACATGCTATTCCTACCTAAGTACGTGAGCGACTGGCGAAAAACGTCGTATTTATTCACATCATTCTTACACTAGTATTTAAAAATAACGTCTCAAGAAGTCACGAATATTGTCTCAATAACTCAATAAGGATACTTTAAAAACTTGGGAATAATTTCTCTGCAACTCGGAAATAGTACCTCGATAACTCGAGAATATCTCTGAAAATCACTAATATTTCAAGATCTCTAGAGCAATGTCTCGAATCACTGAAGAATAATAATTTAACAACGTCTCGGCTTGGCCCACGGACGTCCCACAGCCTCACACGGCACACAGACGTCCCACAGCCTCACACGGAACACAGACGTCCCACAGCCTCACACGGCACACAGACGTCCCACAGCCTCACACGGCACACAGACGTCTCGTACTAGACGTAGTCTTCACTTGTGTGTGGTGCGCCTGCGTCTACGTGGCGGTAGATGCGTTCAGTGTTTGTCTCCAGCATTTTATCTTCAAGAATTAAAAATAATGTATCAAGAAGTCAGGAATAATGTTATAATAACTTCAAAAAGTTATCTTAAAAACGGAAAAATATCTTAAAAACTAAAGAATGATACTTGCATCGTAAGGGTAGGTGCACGTATGTGGTGGTAAGTGAGATGAATGTGGTGGTAGGTGCACGTATGTGGCGGTAGGTGCGTGCATGAGATGGTAGGGACGTGTATGAGGCGATAAGTGCGCGTATGTGGTGGTAGGTGCGTATATGTGGCGGTACGTGCGCGTATGGTGTGGTAAGTGCGCGTATGTGGTGGTAGATGCGTATATGTGGCGGTACGTGCGCGTATGTGGTGGTAGGTGCGTATATGTGGCGGTACGTGCGCGTATGTGGTGGTAGGTGCGCGTATGTGGTGGTAGGTGCGTGTATGTGGCGGTAGGTGAGTGGAGGTGGCGGTAGATAAACTGCTGACGGTATAGTTTTAGTTGATTGCAATCGCATTTTTCACTAGTTTTGACACGTTTGACGTATGTGAATACATCGGAGTTTGACACATGTGAATACATAGAAGTTTGACACATGTGAATACATCGGAGTTTGACACATGTGAAAACATTGGAATTTGACACATACATCGGAGTTTGATACGTATGAATACATTGAAGTTTTATTACTTTTTCATTATACTGATATTTTTACGCATTAAATTGTTTTGTTACTTTGGATGCCCTGATACTTTTTGATTTTTATATATAGATAGCTTTTATTGTTTTGGCGTGTTCTATACCATAGATGCTTCTGGCACTTCTGCTCTGTCTCATGATTGATTTGATTTTAATACTTTTTGGAGAATTAATGCTTTTTTCACTTCCGATTGATTGATCCTTTTGATTCTTTTGTTGCTTTCAGCATATTTTTCTCCTGCCAATACGTTTTATAACCTTATTGTTTTGATACTTTTGCGATGTAAAATGTGTAGAGTTTCTGTAGCCAGACGCGGCTACACCGCAGCTCGCTCCTCAACGCTGATCAACTGCGTACGACGGAGCATGTACCGATCTGTGCTCGCTTACGCTTTCTTTTTTCATTGGTTTTCAGTTATACGAATTCATCGCGCCAATTTTTCATTGATTTTAAATTCTTACATCTAGGTGAATAAAATTGTGAAATTAGGGATCATTATATTGTAAATTTACATTTTCATTGCACATCTGAAAACATGCGGAATTGTACATATATACATGTATATATATACATATATAGAGGTACGTGCATATAAATGTGTTCTCAAACCACAACTACGTAGTCAATGTGGTAAATTAGCCGTCGCAACTCGGTCTGGCTGTGATACAGATTTAGTTGAATGATGGAAATAGAGATCACCTGATCACCTGAAAACATCTGTCTGTTGGACCAACTGAAAATTGCTCTCAAGGTAAAACAAACTTTTCTTTGACCGAACGCTCTGAATTACGATCTATTTTTTAAACATTTTCCCTGCGCTGAGATATGGAAGAATTGAAGTTTGAATAATCCGCAATTGCAATGAAAGATAACGTTCTACGTTCGAACAAAAGCCAATATACCTTGATAAATGCATCTCATATCATTGCCTTGTTCGCACTGAGACACGATACTCTTCGCTGTTGTTCCCATTTTCGTGCATCGCTCTAGGAACAAATTTCATATTTTATAATGTCTGTCCGAGCTCTAGAGGGAGGCCTATTCAATAATGTGCGAATTAGGACGGCACCAAGCGGCGTGTGTGTGCTCACAATTTTCCAGGCCAATGCGGCTGTGCAGGGCAGCGTTACGACCGCTCCGAGCCTAGGCTCAACCACGGCCTTCGGGTGAGCGATGCGACCCTCGCGTGCTGGGCAACCGGCGTCACATGCACCCTGCCACCGGCCGCCGTGGCTACTTTGCTTGTGGCTGCCACCGGCCGCCGTGGCTACTTTGCTTGTGACGTGCACCCTGCCACCGGCCGCCGTGGCTACTTTGCTTGTGGCGTTCGGCTTGTGGAGGGTATCTTACTTGTGGAGTGTGGCATGTGGCTTGTGGAGGGTATGTTACTTGAGTGTGGCGTGTGGCTCTTCCCCATGGCGTGTGGCTCTTGCCCATGGCGTGTGGCTCTTGCCCATGGCGTGTGGCTCTTGCTCATGGGGTGTGGCTCTTGCCCATGGCGTGTGGCTCTTGCTCATGGTGTGTGGCTCTTGCCCATGGGGTGTGGCTCTTGCCCATGGGGTGTGGGTTTTGCAAATGCAGTGTGCTTGCTTCTCCTATGTACAATAGTTCTAGTGTACAGTTTACGATTTTATTGTTCTTGAAGTTTAATTTTTGTCTGTTACAGTGTACTTCTTGTCCATCCACGTTAATCTCAGCGAATTACATTTCAAGCTTCCAAGCTCAATAGAGACGGGAGGCTGACTGAGACTATGCTCTAATATTCGTGTCATCGCCGTGGTGCAGCATTCAATTTTTCATTATTTGTGATGTATTTTTCTTTGCATTCTTGCTCTCTTTGCCGTCATATTTTACTTTTTGTTTCTGCATCTTTTCAGTGATTTTCTTGCGCTGTTATCGATTTAAAAATTCAAGTAAACGAATTCAAAACATGATTGTTCATACTTCAGAATCCACCGATAATGTTACGCGTCCCGAATATTCATCAATTGTTGGGCAATATTTCATTTTTAAATGTTCCATTAATACAGTTCGCGTCATCACCGGCAGCTCCTACCACTCCGTTATCAGCGGTCTTTATCAACTGAGCAGCGGCTTCTGTACGCCGCCTGGGTAGACAGCATCTAGCAGGCGGTTCTCAAAGACGATTTAGAATGCTTCTCATATCGCTTGCATGCATTTGTAAGAAGCTCTTTTGTTTCCTTTGGAATGCCAATGATAATTATTTAAAAGTTAACATGAAGCCCTGTGTGTAAGCTAATGATATTTAAATTGAATGTTTCAAGATGAGCAGAACGAACGAGCAGAACGAACGAGACACTTACCAGGCCAAGCGGCAAGCTGAAACAAATCTCAAAATATATTGTTTGTCGTTAAATGATACTCATGGACAACCATTTCTCAAATTGTGTCTTGTCGATCATTTACCAAATTTCGTCATACCAATCATTCCCCAAATTTGGTTTGGGCAACCCACTCCAGAAATTTGTTTTGCTAATCGTTTCCCATACTTGCCTTACCAATTGCTTCCATAATTTTATCTTGCCAACCATTTCTCAAATTCTATCCTCACGATCATTTCCCTAATTTGACCTAGACGATAATTTACGCAATTTTATCTGGACGATCATTTCCTTGATTTTGTCCTTCACAATCATTTCTAAAACACAGTGATCGGACTGCACAAGTGGAGAGCAGACTGACGCAACAGTAATGTAGTCAACGTTCTCCTACAAGCTACAACTGAACCTAGCCGCTTCGACTTCACTTCGTGGAAACTGTAAAGTTAAACTCTCGGACAAACACTGCATAGAAACGTGGTGCGACCGAGATGCTCTTTGAAGCTAAAAAAAACTGGCTATCGTACGCTGTGAGTTTGGTGCATCTCGAATGTACGTGTGTATATTTATATGCCTTAAGTGTTTTGTTAGTGCGTATGTAAGCCAGCGACTGCAGTGAAGATTTTACGGCTGATTTCATTACTGATTCTCACCGTGCGAGACAGCTCGTAAAGTCTAGGGCATCCCTTGGCCGTGAGTTCATGCATTGTATTTCCATTTTGCTGCCCAGCGAGCCGACGTTGGGGCACGCTGTGAACGGGCGTCGGGCAGCCTTGGGAAAGTGGCGGGCCTCTTAAAAGCTGAATTGTGGAAGTGGAATTTTATCATCGAAAAGCGGACAAAGTAATACAAAATAAATATATTCCTAGCTGAATATTTCTTGTAGATAAATAATATTTTCAGTTCAAATATATGTGGTTCTCAGGGGGCAGAGGATAGGCGATAGGCAGTAAGGTTAAGTTAGGTTTGTCTACCCTATGTCATGGGGACTGGCGTCCCGTGGGGGACACTGTTACGTTACCTTAGCCTTTACTAAGTCTTTGAGATTTCTACCTTTCGTGCCCACTTTGCTTCTTATAATTGTCACACTTTGTTCGCTATATCTTCGTCATTTCTTATTTTTCCTTCTTAACTTTTTGTTTTTACGCGCAGAGGATTCCGTGTGGGAACACGACTTGTACATAGATTCCCGTTTTCATAAAGTCTCAACTGTATGTATAGTCCCTTCTGTTTTGGAGCGAGATAGTCGAGTTACTGAAGTGCTGCTATCTTTGCCACTAATATTATTTAAATATACATGTGTATTATTTTATGTATATACATATAATATTTTAAATATGCGCAATAAATATATATTTTTATTAAATATACCGTGTCCCACAGAATTTTACAACTAGGGGAAATGCTGTTTAGGCACCTATTTTTAATGAAGTTAGGGTAATGAAAATTTAACTATCGGTAACATACAATGAAGCATGTAATGAGACAATCAAATTTAAAAGAATA